>JAVGWX010000002.1:23473264-23673264 GCA_036924085.1 Ariolimax columbianus
ATTAAGATTAGAGAGAGATTGATGACCAGCGCATATTCTACATCACTATAATCCAAGTACAGTGCAGATCACATTATTATAATAGAGAGAGATTGATGACCAGCGCATATTCTACATCACTATAATCCAAGTACAGTGCAGATCACATTATTAAGATAAGAGAGAGATTGATGACCAGCGCATATTCTACATCACTATAATCCAAGTACAGTGCAGATCACATTATTAAGATAAGAGAGAGATTGATGACCAGCGCATATTCTACATCACTATAATCCAAGTACAGTGCAGATCACATTATTAAGATAAGAGAGAGATTGATGACCAGCGCATATTCTACATCACTATAATCCAAGTACAGTGCAGATCACATTATTAAGATAAGAGAGAGATTGATGACCAGCGCATATTCTACATCACTATAATCCAAGTACAGTGCAGATCACATTATTAAGATAAGAGAGAGATTGATGACCAGCGCATATTCTACATCACTATAATCCAAGTACAGTGCAGATCACATTATTAAGATAAGAGAGAGATTGATGACCAGCGCATATTCTACATCACTATAATCCAAGTACAGTGCAGATCACATTATTAAGATAAGAGAGAGATTGATGACCAGCGCATATTCTACATCACTATAATCCAAGTACAGTGCAGATCACATTATTAAGATAAGAGTGAGATTGATGACCAGCGCATATTCTACATCACTATAATCCAAGTACAGTGCAGATCACATTATTAAGATAAGAGTGAGATTGATGACCAGCGCATATTCTACATCACTATAATCCAAGTACAGTGCAGATCACATTATTAAGATAAGAGAGAGATTGATGACCAGCGCATATTCTACATCACTATAATCCAAGTACAGTGCAGATCACATTATTAAGATAAGAGAGAGATTGATGACCAGCGCATATTCTACATCACTATAATCCAAGTACAGTGCAGATCACATTATTAAGATAAGAGTGAGATTGATGACCAGCGCATATTCTACATCACTATAATCCAAGTACAGTGCAGATCACATTATTAAGATAAGAGTGAGATTGATGACCAGCGCATATTCTACATCACTATAATCCAAGTACAGTGCAGATCACATTATTAAGATAAGAGAGAGATTGATGACCAGCGCATATTCTACATCACTATAATCCAAGTACAGTGCAGATCACATTATTAAGATAAACCTGTCTGATGTTATGGCAATCATTGCTTCGCGATGGTCAATGACATATGTTTGTAAAGGCGTGTCTGCTCCTGGAGAGACGTGTATGTTTATGAAGACGAATTTTTGCGAAGGCGTGTATGTATGTAAAAAGTTGTATGTTGGTGAGCCATTAAAAAGCTTAAGTGACAGGCAGTTGGGTAAATATGTGAACTCATTAGCCAGTCGGCATAGAGAATGAAAAGACATGCCCACGAAGGAGAAATATAGGAAGAAATGAAGAAATTCATTTGAGGGAATGAAGATAACAGTGAAGCTGACGAACGAAGAACTGTGAAAGGAGAAAGAAAGAAAAGAAATATCTAAGATTATGATGAAACAAAAGAAATAATGATAACGAATATTAAAAGAAAGAAGAAATAAGAGAAAGACGAATAACGATAAATGGATAATGTAAAATGAAAAAAGGTCTTAGCATTTGGGGAAAGGAAAAAGGATAAAAAAAGAAGTGAGATGGATGGTGAAAGGAAGAAAAGAAGAGCCCTGAAGAAGAAAAGGATTTTAAAAAATATCGAAGAATAAAAAACACACCCAGATAGCACACTTACTAATGTCTATAGAGTGTGTGGTCTGAGAATAAGGAACACACCCCACACTAACTAATGTATATAGAGTGTGTGGTCTGAGAATAAGGAACACACCCCACACTAACTAATGTATATAGAGTGTGTGGTCTGAGAATAAGGAACACACCCCACACTTACTAATGTCTATAGAGTGTGTGGTCTGAGAATAAGGAACACACCCCACACTAACTAATGTCTATAGAGTGTGTGGTCTGAGAATAAGGAACACACCCCACACTAACTAATGTCTATAGAGTGTGTGGTCTGAGAATAAGGAACACACCCCACACTAACTAATGTCTATAGAGTGTGTGGTCTGAGAATAAGGAACACACCCCACACTAACTAATGTCTATAGAGTGTGTGGTCTGAGAATAAGGAACACACCCCACACTAACTAATGTCTATAGAGTGTGTGGTCTGAGAATAAGGAACACACCCCACACTAACTAATGTCTATAGAGTGTGTGGTCTGAGAATAAGGAACACACCCCACACTAACTAATGTCTATAGAGTGTGTGGTCTGAGAATAAGGAACACACCCCACACTAACTAATGTCTATAGAGTGTGTGGTCTGAGAATAAGGAACACACCCCACACTAACTAATGTCTATAGAGTGTGTGGTCTGAGAATAAGGAACACACCCCACACTAACTAATGTCTATAGAGTGTGTGGTCTGAGAATAAGGAACACACCCCACACTAACTAATGTCTATAGAGTGTGTGGTCTGAGAATAAGGAACACACCCCACACTAACTAATGTCTATAGAGTGTGTGGTCTGAGAATAAGGAACACACCCCACACTAACTAATGTCTATAGAGTGTGTGGTCTGAGAATAAGGAACACACCCCACACTAACTAATGTCTATAGAGTGTGTGGTCTGAGAATAAGGAACACACCCCACACTAACTAATGTCTATAGAGTGTGTGGTCTGAGAATAAGGAACACACCCCACACTAACTAATGTATATAGAGTGTGTGGTCTGAGAATAAGGAACATACCCCACACTAACTAATGTCTATAGAGTGTGTGGTCTGAGAATAAGGAACACACCCCACACTAACTAATGTCTATAGAGTGTGTGGTCTGAGAATAAGGAACACACCCCACACTAACTAATGTCTATAGAGTGTGTGGTCTGAGAATAAGGAACACACCCCACACTAACTAATGTCTATAGAGTGTGTGGTCTGAGAATAAGGAACACACCCCACACTAACTAATGTATATAGAGTGTGTGGTCTGAGAATAAGGAACACACCCCACACTTACTATTGTCTAAAGAGTGTGGTCTGAGAATAAGGAACACACCCCACACCTACCTATGTATATAGAGTGTGTGGTCTGAGAATAAGGAACACACCCCACACTTACTATTGTCTAAAGAGTGTGGTCTGAGAATAAGGAACACACCCCACACCTACCTATGTATATAGAGTGTGTGGTCTGAGAATAAGGAACACACCCCACACTTACTATTGTCTAAAGAGTGTGGTCTGAGAATAAGGAACACACCCCACACTTACCTATGTATAAAGAGTGTGGTCTGAGAATAAGAAACACACCCCACACTTACCTATGTATAAAGAGTGTGGTCTGAGAATAAGGAACACACCCCACACTTACCTATGCATAAAGAGTGTGGTCTGAGAATAAGGAACACGCCCCACACTTACCTATGTATAAAGAGTGTGTGGTCTGAGAATAAGGAACACACCCCACACTTACTATTGTCTAAAGAGTGTGGTCTGAGAATAAGGAACACACCCCACACTTATCTATGTATAAAGAGTGTGGTCTGAGAATAAGGAACACACCCCACACTTACCTATGTATAAAGAGTGTGGTCTGAGAATAAGGAACACACCCCACACTTACCTATGTATAAAGAGTGTGTTCTGAGAAAAAGGAACACACCCCACACTTACCTATGTATAAAGAGTGTGGTCTGAGAATAAGGAACACACCCCACACTTACTAAATTCTAAAGAGTGTGGTCTGAGAATAAAGAACTCATACCACACACAGCACATTTACGAATTTCTATAGAGCGTGTGGTCTGGGAATGACTAATTAAACCCATTATTTTAAACACTGACTCGTGAAAACCATCGTGGCTAAAATAGGAACGTTCATTCCATGTAAATTACTGCCCCTGACGAGTTGTTTGAGAAGTAAGCATGAACTCAATAACAGACATGCTCCCTCCAATATTAAGGCTGTAAGCGAAAGACAGCCTGACTCGGTCTAAGCTAGAGGTGTCTCAAGTAGGGTGAGGGCATCCGTAGGTCAGGGTCGGTTTAAGACTCGATATAGCCGATGCAGCAGTAGGTGATCTTTGAATGTGGTATCTACGGTTCCTTCACGTTTCACAGTTGTTAAAGCTATTGCCTTCAGCGATAAATATGTCTTAGCGCAGAGTCCGGTGTTGACATGTCATAAGTGTACCCTCGCTGCTGTTGTTGTTTAATGTCCACATTGAGTCAGTTTACTATTTTGTGCGACCTGAAAAGGACGTTAAGTGGCAGGTTTTAGTAGCTTTCCTGATGAAGGTGGACCATGTTCCTCCAGGCGGTTGTACTATGTTTATCTTCATCTGCGTCGTGCTCACTACTACAGGGATCTCATCGATCTACATCTCGTCAGCCAGGCTGTCTTGAAAACAACCTGTTTCCAGGGAACACTACGTGGGAGAGAGATTGAGGTCTTGGTTAGTGCATTGTCCCTGACATGACGTCGTGGTCAGTATTTTGTGCCTGACTAGACTAACGTCTGAGTTCCCCGTACCCAACTGTAGACTGGCTACTGACTTACAATGTAGCGAGGTAGCTAGGAACAGAGTTGATCATTCCTTCTCATAAAGAGAGATTGGACCCCAAAAAATGCACCATCTAACTCTTCCTCCCCAACGGCAGTGTAATCTAAGAGACCACAATTATCCATTGAAAGTGCACCATAAAAAATTTCGAATGCGGGTAAGCCTTAATCACATGTGTACCCCGAGGAACAAAGATTAAACCCCCAGCACCCATCTATACGTGTCGTGTCGATTGAGACTAGCAACGTCATCCTGCAAACAGATCGACACAGAGAACACCTTCACGGGCACATTAATTTTCTGTGGCAGCGTTTCTTCAAGAATCCAACTCTTGGGTAGCCCTATTATAATGTCATGATTATTTAATAGATTGTGGTGGAAAGGCGATACTAATAAGATTACAATGGAATGGTTATTTAATGGATAATGTGGTTTCTGATTAAAAGCAGTTTAATGGCATGATTATTAAATAAATGTAGGTAGTAAGGCTATATGAATAAGCTTATTATCGAATTGTTATTTAAACAATATGTGTGGCTGCTGCTACAAATAATATTATAATAGCATGATTTTTTAATAGATGTAGGTGGCTGTGCGATAAGAATACGATTATAATCGCATGGTTATTAAATAGATGTAGGTGACTAAGCAGTACGAATAACATTATAATATCATGATTATTTATTAGATGTAAATGACTGGGGTATAACAATAATATTATAATCATATGATTATTTAGTTATTTAAAGTGGTAGAAAACAAGAATAAGAAAAGAAAAAAAAGAAGAAAATTGTTGCAGACAAAATAAAAAATGGAATCTTATGAACGTGCATCATCTTCTTATACATCAACGATTTCTGATTCGCGTGAACATTAATTATTTACTAGTTCTGCATGGATAATATGCATGGAATTGTTTCTGGAGCTTTCCTTCGTGCCCAGAAGGCTACCGAACTCGCAGCAGGCACAAGGGATTACAGAGTAATCAATATCAAATGTATGCCACTTATGTTATCATGAAATCTTATATACGTCATTCGTGTTAATATAATAAGCTGCTTTATGCGCATTGTATGCAGATTCCTTTTTTTCGCGCAAGCGAAAGACAAACAAATAGCTATTTCTGTCAAGGTTGTCTAAGGAGGGATGGATATTTCGATTAGTCGGAGGTCTGCATCATGACCTATTCTGGCTTATCTTGTCAGTGAGACCTACTTGTTTGAACTGTTTTCCTGGATCTGTGTATTTTATGAATGTTGAAGATATTTAATTATATCGTTGATAGTGGGAAGATCGTTTTGTTTTGGTTAAAATGATGAAAAATGTGTACAGGAGAGCATTTGAAGGACAAAATGCCAATAAGAAAAGAAAGAAAGTCACTTCTTTGTCGCAGATTATGACACGATTAGAAGCTATGGTTCGCCAATCCTAATGCAAGCAGTCAGCTTTGAGTAACTGGCTGCTGCCAGCTCATGCACTAGAATTTTAAACAACAACATAAACAAACAAAATAAAAACGATTTGTATAATAATACAAATCTAAAAAATCAATGAGTAGCACGTAAAATAGTTGAAATGATGGTAACAATAATTTCATGTTAAAAGAAAAGGGAATAGAAAATCCGCGAGACTGACATGGTGAAAATGAGTAAGATAGAGAGAGACAAGTTGTAATATAGGTAAGATAACATTAAAAAGATGAATAAGAATATAGGTAAGATAACATTAAATGAAGATGAACATAAGAATTATTGAGGAGAATAAATGGGGAGACGCAAGAATTTAACTAATAAAATAAACTTTTCCTAACCTGTAAATTAATTTTGCAAGCGTCCTCAATTGATCTGCCATCTTTCCAATTGATGTCCCTGTCTCTCTAACGAATTTGTCAGTTTGTCACAACAATGTGTCAACTTTCCTCCTTCCTTTGTCATCTCTCGATATTGGTTTATAGTCTATCTGCCTAATATCAAATATCAAAGGTAGATTGGTTGGTTATTGATCCAGCGGCCTGAAGTTTCCCACCCTTTAGCGCAATGACCATATAGTGGAATCTGCAAATTGTTTGTAAGCTGTTGTTTTGTTCCATACAAAGTATTCCACGTGTCTGGCCTTGGAGGAAGGATAAGCCCTTTCCTAACACTGGCAAGCGCCGGACATTCAGAAAAAAATTATGCTCAACAGTTCCATACCGATGTGTGCACAGCCGGCACTTTGAAGTATGTACTGGTTGGATTCTGTTCAAGTGACCGTTGCGTTGTGTGTGTTCAGTGCAAAGTCGAAAATAGTGCTTTCATCTCTCATTTTCAGGAGATTGATGTTGTCTTTGGGATTTAGGATGGCCATATGTTTGTAGATTTCTCTCCAGATATTTCTCATTGCTCATTTATTCAGCCAAGCCTATTTGTTCACAGTCATCAGTAGTGGTTTGACTGTCTGTAGAGCTCCTGGTGAGTTTTTGCTGTTTTTGATGTGATTCCTTCTTACCCAGTCTGTCTGCCTTGTCATTTTCAGATGTATTTGAGTAAAAAGGGATCTATTGCATAACTATTCTGAATTAATGGGATGTGAAACGTTGGTTGGCTTCTTTGGATATTTGAAAACGCTTAGACTTACAATGACCACTATCTTCCAGAGTCTCAAGGGCGGATATGGATAGATACTAGCATCTGTAAAATTAAGGATGTCGAGCTAGATGTGATTGTAGTGACAATCAATCACCAAGAATGGAGAATCTACGACATACGCTTATGTAGACCACCTGTTCGAGGATGTAAAGTGGGACTTTCTGTCAGAATTGTCAGAGTTGCAAGGCAAAAAGTGCCTGATTGCAAGTGACTTTAATGCTAGGTCAAAAGAGTGGGGATAGGCCACTTAAAATAGGCACGGGGTCGCTTTGAGCCAGGCATTAGTATACACATACATCGCTGTCGGGAATGACGGACGTCCAACAAGACTAACATCTTCCCCTGGGGAGACGGATGGTGTTATCGACCTGGCACTTATATCCAATAATGTTGCTCCATACACACAATGGGACGCATTATGGGCACAAGAGAGGGACCACCTGCCATGTGTCGTACTTAAACCGAGAGGAAAACACACCAGACACAGGAAAGCCAAACATGTGTTCATTTCTACGTATGATCATGATAATGTATTGCACAAGCTGCGTCAGACGATCGGACCCAGGACCTCTAGGTCACCCTTTGTCCAACCACCCTGGTAGAATCAAGTGGTTGATACGGCCTGGGGAGAAAAGGAGGCGGCAACAAAGAAGTGACGGAAAGCCAGAAAGAGATCAGACACTAATGTCGACGCGTTGAATGAAAAGAATGAGGTTAAACGCAAAGCCAACAATTCCTTTAAAACGTTAGCTAGGGAGTCCAAAAACGAGCGGTGGGAGGAGTTCATCACAGGGGGTGGGTAATGATAAGACTCTCCAGACGTTCTGGCACATGTATCGAAAGATAAATGGAAAGCCCACAAGCCAGCTTATCCACAACATTTAACACACCACATGAATTCACCTGAAGGCAGCTGAAGAAAAGGGTCTGGATTTTTTCAGTCGATATGTTTCCCAGACTAAGGCGACAGAGCTGTCCGTCAGGAAATTCAAATAGGCATTTCAGACCCAGTCAACAGGGAAGAAGCTTATGTAGAGCTCACCAAGGATGAGGTAGCAAATAGCCTACGTACCAGCAAGAACACCAACCCAGGTCCTGATGGAGTACAGTATCGTCACATCAAGCAGTTGGTGAGACAGAGATAAGAGATATGGTGAAGGAGTTCAATCATACTATAGAGAAGTCATCTGTGCCTGAGGAATGGCTTCATATTATATGTGCCCAGTGCATAAACCTGGTAAGGATTTCAGGCTTCTCAGCATCTATCGAATAATCACCGACAGAACGTAAATGGCAAATTGCTCGAGAAGGTGGTGGCCAGGAAAATAATGTCCTACCTAGAACGGGAGCACATCCTACCCAATACGCTGGACAGCTACAGAACGTCTAAGGAGACATGGCGTAACCTTTGTATATGATGTGTATGAGGGTTTTCAGTCAAAACAAGAAATAGCCGTTGTGGCACTCGACCTGGAAGACGAATACAACCGTGTCGATGTTTGGACTATAAGGACATGTCTGATGCAGCGTTGTTTAACCCCGTGTCTTGTTAGTTGGATATTGGCTACCCTGGTGGAAAGAACATTTGCGCTACGCTTGGGATCTCGGACATAAGAACCGAAGGGTCTCCGCTATCACCGGTGCTGTTCTTCTTCTTCTTCGTACGCTGTGAGACGACAACCATTATTTTTTCGAAAAAAAGCAGCTGTCATCCTGAAGCTGTCGACACTGCCATAGAGCTTGTCTAGTGTTGCCACTGTGGAAGGCCACATGTGCTTTCTCTGGTCCTCGTATGTTGGGCAGTTTTGCAGCAGATGTTCAGCGGTCATTTTCCTGGTACCACAAGTGCATTCGTCAGTGCCAACTATCTTCAGTTTATTGAATAGGTGGTACCTCAGTCTGTTGTGGTCTGTGCGGAGTCTGAAGACCACGACCTGCTCTCTTCTGTTCAGATGGTAATAGGCATCGTTTTTTGTGTATATATCTGGTTCTAATAAGCCTTTTGGACTCTACGTAGGTCACACTAGAATCTGGTTGTGGTAGTCTTGCACCTTCTTTTGCCAGTCTGTCGGTCTCCTCGTTGCCTTGGGTGTTACAGTGGGATAGAACACACTGTACCACTACTCTTTTTGATGCGGACTGCTGGCATAGTTGATAGAGTACTGCTCTTAAATCATTTAGTTCAGTATTTCTCTGGCTTTTTAGTGCTGTGACTATGGTCAGGGCACCTGTAAACAGGACTATCTGGCTTTCATTGCTTTCGCCTGTCAGCATTGCTTCTACCGCAGCCCTCGGTGCCTCTGCTTCTGCTCTGAAATTGCCTATAGAATTTTCCAGTTGCCACTGACAGTGTTATTTTTCTACCATTTGGTAGGCTCAGGAATACCCCTGCCCTCCGTTCTGTGTTGTGTTTGTTACAGAACCGTTGGTGTATGCATGGGTCCAGTCCATGCTTGGGTAGTTTTCCGTTATGTACCTCTGGGTTATGTCTCTTCTTTCTTTTTCAGTCTGGCTGTTCTTGTTTCCAATACCTGGTATATTTTCTACCACTTCCGGAATGATATGCGGCTTCCAGGTAGGCTTGCGTACAGTAGGGATGGGCTTTGGTATTGTTACGGTGTTCATAGGCTATTTCTGCAAAGTTTCTCCGCTTTAGTTTCCCATTTCCAAATCTATTTAGTCTCTGATGCATTGGATGGTCTGTCAGTCTTCTGAGTTTCTCTGCTTGGTGATGGGCTCTGCAGTCTCTTCCGTGGGTCATGGATTGCAGATTTGTAATCTTTTCAAGTTCTACAATTGGCATTGACTTCATGCCTCCTGTTATAACTCTCATGGCTTGGTTTTGAAGTTTGCTAATTTTATCAAAGTTCGCCTTTGCTGCTGTTGTCCATGCCGCAATGCCATACTCGAGAACTGGTCTCACTCTTCCAGTGAACAGTTTCTTTAGTATTCTTTCGTCTGCTCCCCAGCTTGTGCCAGCAAGTTTCATCATGATTACCATTCTTTGACTGGCTCTCATTCGGTTTCTCTCGTTCTAACTTTTCCATGTCATGCACCGATCAAATGTGACTCCCAAATAGTTTGGGTTGTCGTTTGGCCGCATGTATTTGCCGTTAAGACTTATTTTGGTGTTCTGGGGTTTATGTGAAAGCTAGAATAACGTACATGTTGTTTTTTTCTCGTTTATTTTGACCAGCCATGAGTTCGTCCACTCCTTCAACGATGTTAGGGCCTGCTGCTTCCGATTGCTTGTTACGGTGAGATTTTTTTAGAGGTCCACATAGCCAGATCGTCTGCAAACATGGAGCTGTGGAGTCTTCTTGGTATATTCTCTGTGATGTTATTTATATACACCAGGAAAAGGGTGGGTGGCAGTACCCCCCCCCCCCCCCACCCCTTGGGGCACTCCTTGCTCCAGTGTCACCTTTTTACCCTTGTACTTGAACTCTGGCTGTTCTGTTTTCGAGGTAGTGGCTGATCCATCTGTACATTTTCCCACATACTTCACTTCTTCGTAGCTTGACTTTAAGTCCTTCTTTCCACACCTTGTCATATGCCTTCTCTAGATCCACCCAAACCGCTATTGTATGCTTTTTCCTCTTGGTAAGCATCCTCTATTCCCTGTGCGATGAGAGTGATCTGGTCCTCAGTGTATCTGTGTTGTCGATATCCTGCTTGCTGTGGAATTAGTTTATGTTTTTCTTCCAGGTGCCACATCAGTCTGGTGTTTTTCATACGCTCCATCAGTTTGCCTACACAGCTCAGTAGACTGAGGGGCCTGTATCCATTTGGATCTGTTCTATCTTTTTCTTTCTTTGGTACTGGTATAAGTACAGCATCTTTCCATGCCTGCGGTACAATTCCCCTTTTTCCAGCTTTGGTTCAGCACTGATAGTAACTTCTTCTTTGCTGTTTGGCCCAACCCCATCAGCATTTCGTTTATTACCCCATCTTTTCCGGGCGATTTCTTTTTCTTTTAAGTTCTCATATCCTCATCCATTTCATTCATTATTAGTTTTGCCATCATGTGCTCCTCTGGTGCTATCTTGATGTTGTCGTGGCTCTTTTGTTCTTCACTAATGTCTATATGCCTGTCTGTAGGGACATCAATGTTGTTTTCTCTGGCATTATGTTCTATAAAGGCGTTTGCTGCTTTTTTTCCAGTAAGCATGCTGTCGCCCTGCTTGATGTTAATTTGTTTATTTGATGGTGTTTCGTCATTCATGGCTCTGACTAAATTCCATTGTTCCCTTCTTTATCTAGATCGAGGCTTTCTGTTTTGTTTTCCCAGCTGTCTTTTGTTTTGGTTTAGTGTTCTTTTGTATTTCGCCGTGATGCCTTGAGGGCGATATTTGCCTCCATAGATTGCTCTCTCTCTCTCTCTCTCTCTCTCTCTCTCTCTCTCTCTCTGCCATGTTCCTAGCATTTGAGACTTCATCCTCCGCTTTCTGCAGTTCATCATTCCAATATGGCTTGTAGTTTTTCCTTGCCCCTCTTGGGATGGTTTCGGTGGCTGCTTGCATTATTGCTTTGCTTAGGCTTTCCACCATAGGTTTCATATTGTTATTCCGTGTGTTGATGGTTTCACACAGTCCATCTGTCAGAATTGCAAATCTGTCCCAGTCGGCTCGTTTATAGTTCCAACGTGTGAGCGGTTTTATTTCCTGTGGGCCTACTTCCATATCCATTTCTAGCCTTATTGGCCTGTGGTCGCTACCTGCCAATTGGTTGATCACCTGGCGGTCTATTTTATGGTGAATATCCCCCGTGGAAAAGGCCAAGTCTGGAGCAGAGGTGGTATGCCATGTTCTAGAAAAGAAGCTAGGGCTGTCCTCCGGCCTATTGATAAGATAGAGATTTGTGTCTATCTCCCAGTCTTCCACTTCATCACCTCTGTTGTCTGTGTCCGAATATCCCCATCTCTCCGAGTGGCTGTTGAAGTCTCTAACCACTAGGCAGCTGGAGTTCTTGATTTCCATACTCGAGAGCGACAGGTCTTTGTTGGGTGGGCCATACAGGTTGAAGATGCGGATCTTCGTTTCTTGTGCCATTATGTCGAATCCTACAATTTCTGCTTGTCCAGTGTGATTAACAGCTACCGCGCTACTCGGTATGCAGTCACGTGTCAGTATTAGAACTCCTCCTTTGCGACCTTCTCTATCAAAACAGAAGGTCTGGTATTCTCTGATTGAGAATCTGTGGTTGTTGTTGATGTGCGTTTCTTGGATACATGCCACGTCAATCTTGCCTTCATGCAGGTGATGTGTTAGGGAAATCTTTTTGCTAATGACTCCCTCCGCATTCCACTGTAGTATTCTGAGGGTCTTGGGTTTTTGTTCAATAGTTTTTTGCCCCATTACCTTGTGCCTTGACTCCACAGCACATGGGTGGGTGACCACCAGTAGCATTGGGTGGGCCCCTTCGAGGCGTGGGGCCCGGCACTCTCGCTGTCTGGCGGGACTCCACAGGATGAGCACCATACTTTTTTCTGTTAGGTTGTAACGTCATCATACAGCGAAATACGTTGCACTGTTTCGTTAAGCCTGTGGCCCAGTGAATCCGATTTCAACAGGCGTTTCTGTAGGGATGCCCTCCTTAGCCTTTGGCTGTCCCCAATCTATCTGCAAGGCAGCAGTTGTTTGTGGTCAGAGTTGTCTCTCTTAGGGAAGTTGTCTTGCAGAACTATCGAGTCTTCACAACTCGTGTCTATAGGGTGTGGTGATGATATGATATGATATGATGGACTGTATGTACTAGTTTTTCAAGTATCCCGAAAGAGAGGCAGTCCAGTGTGTCTGTGTCCCAGGATCGTCACGTCCTGCCAGAAACGTAGCATATACATGTGAGGGGGGTATCTCCTTGATCCCTTTATTTTCTCGGCTCCTCTGCAGTGATGTTACGCCTAGCATTCCCCGCCACCTGGGAGGTTGTCACAATATGGCAGAGGTGCAATGTCCGCTGGCCTGCATCTCTTCCACGTTCATTGAAATGACGGATAGCAGACAAAGGTAAAGAACGAAGCAGGAGTGCATTTAACCAGGGGACAAGCCTGGTCATGACACGGAGATGTTGTTCGCCTGGTGTACGGATATATCTCATGATCAAGGGCTAAGTCTCAACAGTTCGCAGTGAGGTGGCTGCTCTACTGCTTACGACACCCCGACCGAGAACTAAGTCTTCTACTAGTGGTTTCACACCTCAACGCCGTATGGGGTGAATATCGAGCAGCTCTCCACCCGCTTTGATCGGCGGGACGGCAGAGACCTCTTTCTGAGACGCGAGCCCCAGGTCCCAACCATATCGTTGCCTCCCGTCGCAGTGGTGCTGAGATTCAGGGCGGGATTCCGGCTTAGAGGCGTTCGGCCGTAATCAAGTGTCTGAGACCTGCGATTCCTCTCGGATTGAGCAGGATTACCGTAGCAATGCCCTGTCATTAGTAGGGTAAAACCGGTGCTGTTCAACATTTACACTTTTTTTTTTTTTAATTTATTTTTACAAATTTAAAAAAAATTCAACCCACAGGGATAGGGCGAACATTAAGATTTGCAGATGACATACTAACGCACAGGACTGGCTCAGACAGGCAAGAGTTAGTTAAAGACATCCAGAAAACCTTGCAAGGAATTTTACAGGGGTGTCGCGACTCAAGCTCCAAGATCAATCCGATAAGGCCTGAATGATGTGATGCTCTTTGAATAATTCCATTTTAAAGGCTGAACTCTCGTACATCAGATTTGAGGGATGCACCATTGACAGGTCTGACAAGTTGAAATACCTCGGAGTGACATTTTATCGCAGTCTCTCCTATAATTGTCATGTTGACTAAAACGTACAACGATGAAAGTGAGGGCTAGGAGCACTCAAAACTATGGCTGCTGCTAACTTGGAACAACGCCTCCTGCTCATCCTATTTCGTCAGGTTGTGTTGTTGGTTACCGACTACGGACTGGGCACCCTTACACTATCAAGAACAGTGAGAATGGTTGGAACTCATCCAGAATGAAGGTATGCGACTTGTTCTGGGCTGCAATAGAGATACCCCGATTGTGCTGATGAGGTACAATGTTGGGATTGTTGTCGGTGACGTCCAGACATAAACTGGCACAAGTCAAACTCTATATGCAGGGGACGGCGTGGCCTAGTGGTTAAGTGACACGGCTCACAACCAAAAGGTGCTGGGTTCGATCCCCATCACAGCACCGGCCGTTACCCCGGGGAAGCAAACCCTTAGAAAATGCAGGAGGAAGCAGGCCCTTACATAAAATGCATGCTGAAGTCGGATGCACTTGGCCGACAGGCGCAAATTAAAAATCACAGTGCAACGCACACCGCCTTGGGGATTACAGAAATAAGGCGAACGCAAACAAAAAAACCAACAACAAAAAATATATATATGCGTGTCACCAGACATGCAGCACCCTCTGTATAGTAATATCTCAGACATCAAGGGATATAGAAACCAAGAGAGGGGCGTCATGGATGGCACATGCAGAGAAAAAAATCGGACATGTCACCCCAGCTGAGACGATTGCCAAGGGTGAAGAATGGGTCCAAACTGGTGATAGAATGATAGAGTACCAGAGAGTACCATAACCTCAGGCAAGGAATACAGAGAATGGGGCAACGGCAGAACATAGCACGAGGTGAATAAGTGGATAAAGGAGAACACGCAGCAGGCTGGGGCTTCTCGGCTAGAGTCAGAGGACAGGTCTTTGCCGAGTGCAGTAGGATATGCATGTCAATAATATCCAGTTTGAAAATGGAGATATAATCAGTGACCTCAGCAATGAGATGGACATCTGAGACTTATTTAACAAGGGCAGTCATCGTGACTGACGCGCAAGCCGTTCTTCAAATGGTACAGAAGAGATGGCTTAGGTGCGAGTAGATAGCAGCTGTTGAGGCCTCAAACCTCAAGGGATTGACATGGATCTACTGTCCTGGTCATGCTGGGGTTAAAGGCAACAAAAGAGCTCACATCTTAACCTGGGCACGTTAGGAATGACATTTTAAAATCTATCAGTGACTGCCTGTTAGATGAGGACACTGCAACAGATGAAGCAACAGTCTACAGCCTGCACAATTTTGAAGATTAAACGAGGTTCGAGCGGAATAGGGCGCATAAGAGGACGGAGCAAGAGATTGTACAGTCCGCGAGCTACAGGTACCATCAGCATCCATACCCTACGCCATTAGCTGAGAGAGGAGGAGCACCTTTGGGTATGCTCGGAGTGCAGTGGCGTCGATTCTTAGAAACAGGAGAGCAGATAATGAGATTACGATGCTTTGGGATTTTTATGGAAAATGTATAGTCCTTAAGCAGTACAGAGCTACTTCTAGTGCTGTTCTTTCTACCTTGTAGTTTGAGAATATCTGCATCAAGCAGTTCATCAGCTACTATGGATACTTCATGTAGACTTCATATACAACTTTAATGGTAATCTTTAAAGCAGATCCACCATGATAGGCATGTATCCATTCTTCTGGGTATGGGTCAGTTGTTCTCTGTGATGCTCTCATAGAAATTACTGGATCAGAACTTCTTCTTGTATTATATGTCAGTTTGGGGAACTGAGAAGCTAGTGCAATCAGACACTACATGCTGACCAGGACGTAAGGGTCAAGCACAATATGCTGACAAAGACCACATTCTATCTTCCACGTAGCGTTCCCTGGAAACAGGTTGTTTTCAAGGTAGTCTGGCTGACGAGATGTAGATCAATGTGATCCCCGTAGTAGTGAGCGCCACGCCGATGAAGCCAAGCATCGCGGAGGATCGAGATCCAAATCCATCGGCATGCTCCGGATTTGAGGAAAGCTACTACAACCCACCACATAACTTCCTTTTCAGGGCGCAACAAAAGAGGAAACTTACTCATTGTGGGCATTTAACAACAACAACATCTGATAGTTTTGTTTGAATTTCTAGTTCTTTCAGACAAGTACGTGGTTGAAATGTGTTACTCTCTTGTGTTTCTTGTCTTATGTATGGAAGGAGATATGTGTCTTTAATCTCACTGATGTGTTGGACGACTGACTTTTGTTTTATTTTCTTCCTTTGTTGCCATTGGTCTACAAGATGTCTATTGGGGTGGTCTCTATCATTCTGTTGCTCCTCTCATAAGCTTCCACAGCTGCCACATGCTATCGAATGCATTTTTTGAGATTCCCTAGCTGATCTGTCAACCTTTCTACCTGGTATATCATTTCTCTCTATCCGATCTGTCAACCACACTTCTTGATCTATCACTCTCTCAATCTGGTCTGCCACTCTCTGTATCTGCTCTATAATATATTCTTTCTTTTCTGTCAATCAGTTTACCTGTTCTGTTAAGCACCCCACCTGATCTCTCAGTGTCTACCTGATCTAGGAATCGCTCTGCTTTGTCTCTCCACACCTGTGTATCTTGGTCTAACTCCGTGTGTTTCTGCTGTTTGTTTCTGCCTGAAACACACCCCCGCTTTAATAGTGTGTCTCATTTCTCTTTAAATCCATTTCGCAGCAATGTTCGTATTTAATGTCACCCTCCACCCCCACCTTTTCCCCTTGCAATTTCAATCTAGTTTTTCAGTATCTTAAAGCTAATTATCCTACCCCTTTGCCACGTCACCTTTCTATTCTCCGTCTGCACTCAAAGCCTCTATTTTTGACATCAAGAATCTGAAAGCACCTATCCGTGTAATGGGTTCATGAACCATTCCTCGCTAGCGATTAATTATCATTTCTGTCTAGCGCACGCAACACCGTGTCCTTGCCGATTAAAAGAAAAGGAAATACCCCCCACGCGACACTGTGATAAGGAATGTAATCTAGAGCAAAGGTTCTCAAATATGTTGGTAATTCAGACTCCTTTATGCTCCTAAAAATTGTTACTGAACGACAAAGAGCTTTATACTAGGAGGAGAAAGGGTAGAAGAAAACTAGAGAAAGCTAAGAGGAAGGAAGGAGAAGAAGTAGGGGACGTTGCAGTTGTGCTTCTATAGCATCATAAATGTACTCACTCCTGGTCTATCCTCTAAGGCAGCCTACCATTCTCGATATCCTGTCAGTTCCGAACTCCCGCAATCTGATAATTGCTGACACTGGTTTGCATCATCAAACATTTGGTCATAGTGTCATCTCAGTTTGTCCCCCTTAATCACATTGTGTCCCCACTTTAGGTGCTTTCAAAGTATTCCCTCTACTTCAGTCATTTGTGACACTTTGAGAGAGCCCTAGAAATATTGTTCTGCTTTTTTGAAATTTTGTCTCTAAAAGAAGCAAAGTCAACAACAAAAGAGAGAACCATGATGATTAAATAGACGTGGGCCTAGAGCGATTCGTCATGTGGTCCTAAATATGTGATGTGTATTTCGTCCTCTTCTTCCTCTTCCTCTTTTTTGTTTGGCTCTAATAACCATAACAAAAGCCAAAGTCATCTAACGGCTACCGACACTGCTATATAGTTCTGAAATAAGTTTGAGATCACTTAATATATTTCATGTGCCTGATCTCTGAAGCAGCAGTCAGCTCTCAGATTACGTCTTGGTGATTCTAAAACTCTTTTTTAACATTGAAGTGTCAAAAACTACAATTCTACCCGTAAATCATCATTATGTTCTTTTTACGCTTCAAATAGAATATGGTTGCAACCTCAATGTTCCCTCTAAGCTGCGTACTAGTGCATGCCCGCATAGAACATTGTTCCATCGCACGCGAATTATATGTCGCTCGCAAATGCTAAAGTTGGTAAACATTATAGATTGTATGATTAATATATAATTAATCAGCTATTATTTATGATATTACCAAAGTATAAATTAAATATTAATAATAATTAGTGTCATCTACTGTAACAATCAGTGAGGCTGCATCTACTGTAACAATCAGTGAGGCTGCATCTACTGTAACAATCAGTGAGGCTGCATCTACTGTAACAATCAGTGAGGCTGCATCTACTGTAACAATCAGTAAAGCTGCATCTACTGTAACAATCAGTGAGGCTGCATCTACTGTAACAATCAGTGAGGCTGCATCTACTGTAACAATCAGTGAGGCTGCATCTACTGTAACAATCAGTGAGGCTGCATCTACTGTAACAATCAGTGAGGCTGCATCTACTGTAACAATCAGTGAGGCTGCATCTACTGTAACAATCAGTGAGGCTGCATCTACTGTAACAATCAGTAAAGCTGCATCTACTGTAACAATCAGTGAGGCTGCATCTACTGTAACAATCAGTGAGGCTGCATCTACTGTAACAATCAGTGAGGCTGCATCTACTGTAACAATAAGTGAGGCTGCATCTACTGGAACAATCAGTGAGGCTGCATCTACTGTAACAATCAGTGAGGCTGCATCTACTGTAACAATCAGTGAGGCTGCATCTACTGTAACAATCAGTGAGGCTGCATCTACTGTAACAATCAGTGAGGCTGCATCTACTATAACAATCAGTAAGGCTGCATCTACTGTAACAGTGAGTAAGGCTGCATCTACTGTAACAGTCAGTGAGGCTGCATCTACTGTAACAATCAGTGAGGCTGCATCTACTGTAACAGTCAGTGAGGCTGCATCTACTGTAACAATCAGTAAAGCTGCATCTACTGTAACAGTCAATAAGGCTGCATCTACTGTAACAATCAGTGAAGCTGCATCTACTGTAACAATCAGTGAGGCTGCATCTACTGTAACAATCAGTGAGGCTGCATCTACTGTAACAATCAGTGAGGCTGCATCTACTGTAACAATCAGTATGGCTGCATCTACTGTAACAATCAGTGAGGCTGCATCTACTGTAACAATCAGTAAAGCTGCATCTACTGTAACAGTCAGTAAGGCTGCATCTACTGTAACAATCAGTGAAGCTGCATCTACTGTAACAATCAGTAAAGCTGCATCTACTGTAACAATAAGTGAGGCTGCATCTACTGTAACAATAAGTGAGGCTGCATCTACTGTAACAATCAGTGAGGCTGCATCTACTGTAACAATCAGTATGGCTGCATCTACTGTAACAATCAGTGAGGCTGCATCTACTGTAACAATCAGTGAGGCTGCATGTACTGTAACAGTCAGTGAGGCTGCATCTACTGTAACAATCGGTAAGGCTGCATCTACTGTAACAATCGGTAAGGCTGCATCTACTGTAACAATCAGTAAGGCTGCATCTACTGTAACAATCGGTAATCTCGGAGTAGCACCGACAAATAAGTTTCGATGATAGCGTCAACAAAAATTTTTAGCGTTTTAAAATAAACATGTACATGTACATTAATACCAAACGTTTTTCGTTAGAGACAAAGTACAACATAAACTGGTAGACACAACAATGAGACAAAGTACAACACGAACTGGTAGACACAACAATGATACAAAGTACAACATAAACTGGTAGACACAACAATGAGACAAAGTACAACATAAACTGGTAGACACAACAATGAGACAAAGTACAACACGAACTGGTAGACACAACAATGATACAAAGTACAACATAAACTGGTAGACACAACAATGAGACAAAGTACAACATAAACTGGTAGACACAATAATGAGACAAAGTACAACACGAACTGGTAGACACAAGAATGATACAAAGTACAACATAAACTGGTAGACACAACAATGAGACAAAGTACAACATGAACTGGTAGACACAACAATGAGACAAAGTACAACACGAACTGGTAGACACAACAATGAGACAAAGTACAACATGAACTGGTAGACACAACAATGAGACAAAGTACAACATGAACTGGTAGACACAACAATGAGACAAAGTACAACATAAACTGGTAGACACAATAATGAGACAAAGTACAACACGAACTGGTAGACACAACAATTGTGAGTAAAGGTAAAGATAAGACCACGCTGAGACCTGTATGATCAAAGAGATGGATAGTACACAAACGGAAGCGTTAGTCACGTTATAATTGCAGCGAATAAATAAAGGAGGGACAGAGGTTGGCCGATTGGTTTGGGCACCGATATCTGAACAAGGAGACCCGTGTGTCAAAATCTTGGTAATGCGAAAGTTTTTTCCTATAACCTAGACTGTACACTGTGTTGTGACTACAACTACTCGCCGTATTTTTTCCTTTGGTCTAAACATCTACCAGGTGGACACCAGTAAAGGGAATGGATGATATAATAACAGTGGCTGACAGGAAATTGGTAAATCGGGATACATATATTCGCACTTATTTAACAAATAATTGTGTCACTATGGTGATAACATGCATTCACACACACATATACATACACACATATATATTTGTACCTCGAGTGGTCATTAGGGCGATGCGGGTGACATCATCATCAAAATACAAAATATGGGGGACGGCGTGGGCTAGTGGTTAAGTGACACGGCTCCCAATCCGAAGGTGCTGGGTTCGATCCCCATCACAGCACCGGTAGTTACCCCGGGGAAGCAAACCTTTAGAAAATGCAAAAGGAAGCAGACCCTTACATAAAATGCATGCCGAAGTCGGAGGCACTAAGCCGACAGGTGTAAAATAAAAACCGTAGTACAACGCACACCGCCTTGGGCAATAAAGAAACAAGGCGAACGCAACGAAAAAAAAATGCAAAATGGGATTTTCTATGTCACTATCTATATGAAATTGTGTTGTTAGCTATAACCACAAAAACGTATTTCGTAAGTCCATGTACTGTATCAATATATACCTATACACAAAATATACCTGCATATTAATTAATTAATCTACCGAGCACAAACTGTGCAGTGTACAATACACAGAGGCGTGAGAAATGGATGGGACGACTTGCTGTATTTGCAGTGCACGATTTGTGTGTCTGTGGCTTCATGTGAGAGGATTTTTTTCAAAGCTGAAACTTATAAAGAACTATTTGCGATCTACCATAGAACAGTCAAGACTTTCTGATCTTTCGATATTAACATTTCGTACATTTACAAACATTGCTAAGGATTCTATGCGGTCTAGTACAGGAGGACTCGGAGGATGTACACGAGGGAAATGGATGACACCGTCCTAGTGACGCCAATGGTTGGTACCGTACCCCGCGCGAAATCGTAAGAGCAGTAGTTAGATCATTTCTGCTCGTATACATTACGCAGGGAACCACTTCAGCGATAAATTATACATCCTGCTAGAATTTATAATATGAGACAATTGTTATTGTTCGTGCTAAGACGATATGATAACAAACATCAAAATAGGACTTGAGGATCGGGACCTTGGATCTTACATTTCTCATCCTACTTTTGTTGGAACGTTTGTCGTACTTAAATTGTTCAAGTTGTATATTGACTAAATGCCTAATAAGGGCAACGAACTGTTCACATTCTATTGTGTTATTTTGTGTGTGTCCAAATTCGTGCGCACGTCTCCTGAGAGGGACATAATTCGTGTTTTGGGCGGTTTATCAAATAAAACTGTGACGCAGACAGGATTACAAGCGAGTGATTAGGTGCGAAACAGTGATTTCCCCTGGCTGTGTCCATGACAACGTGTGATATTTGCGGGCCGAACCCAGATATCAGTCAATATGCTTGGCTTCTTGGGTGCGTAATGTCAGTTATCACCAGTGGCGTAGCAACCTCTTGGGTGAGTCTTGTCGACCAAATAAGCTAATGTAATTCTTTTTTTCTTTTGTATGACGATATCAAAATGGATCAGGTGCTACGCAACTATAAGAAATAGAGGATGCAGAAGGGCACTGACAGCCGATACACACAGATATATATGGTATGAGTCGCGCAGAAAAGCTCTGGGGAAAAGAGAACATCAACACAAAACGTAGATAACAACGATATACGAGTAATGGAGAAGACAGATCTTAACAGAAGCAACATCAAAAATAATATTGCTAAGCTCAAGAAATATACACCGAAGTCAACAAAGAAAGTGAGCTTTCTGAGCCGTTTTTGTGATATGAACTGGTGTCCGGCATGGCCGTTCCGTTTTATGCTATATTATATCTTTCTTTCCTGGTCGTGCAATAGATGTATGTAGTATCTTGTTGTCCTTACTTTGTACTTTTTTAGTTTGAACTGCAAGAACTCCAGAATTCGTGCTGGCCTGAGGCTACATCTGCATGCATCTCGATTTACTCTTGCAGTGTATTCTTTAACGCTTAATTGACACTGATTTAGTTAATCTGATTTTATGATATATGGTCTGGTGACTCCCATATGGTCTGTCGATTCCCATATGATCTGGTGATTCCCATATGGTCGGGTGATTCCCATATAGTCTGGTGATTCCCATATGGTCTGGTGATTCCCATATGGTCTGATGATTCCCATATGGTCTGGTGATTCCCATATGGTCTGGTGATTCCCATATGGTCTGGTGATTGACATGTGGTCTGGTGATCTCCATATGGTCTAGTGATTGACATGTGGTCTGGTGATCTCCATATGGGCTGGTGATTCCCATATGGTCTGATGATTGACATGTGGTCTGGTGATCTCCATATGGTCTGGTGATTGACACGTGTTCTGGTGATCTCCATATGGTCTGGTGATTGACATGTGGTCTGTCTGTTCCCATATGGTCTGGTGATCTCCATATGCTCTGGTGATTGCCATATTTTCAGCTGATTGCCATATGGTCTAGTAATTCCTATATGGTATGGTGTTTTATATGTGGTATGGTGATCTCAATATTGTCTGGTGATTCCTGGATGGTTTGGTGATCTCCATATGGTCTGGTAATTCTCATGTGGTATGTTGATCCCTATGTAGTCTGGTAATACCAGTGTGATCTTCTGTACATTCTTGTGCCATTTTCCTTTCTGGTGTAATGTTCTAACCATTTTTTTTAAGTTTTCGTTTAGTATATTTTGCCAGGGGCCGGGACTATCGATATTCAGAGCCTAAATTGGGTCCAATGAGCATAGGGCTAGCCATGTAACCTCACACTGATTGTTGGGATCAAGACGCTGAGCAGCGCATGAGCTGCAGCGGTCAGCGACCCATAGCTGACTGCTAGCGTCAGGGCCAGCGAATTAGAGCTGCCAAGACCCTTCTACACCTCCACGCGGTGATCCTGGATAACAGAGCAGACTGGCTAAGGAGAAGATATCGAAGAGGGAAGGCTAACCCGGTACTCAAAAAATGCTTACTGAAGTCGAATGTGTTGGACCGAAAGGTGCAAATATCGCAGTCAAGCTGTAAACTACGACACAACACATTCCGTTCTCTGGACTACATTCTGTTACTTAGGCCTATGTCAGGGTTTGGTAGCGGGAGATTGAGAACGAACGAAGCCAAGCCAAGCCATACTGACTGTTGTGTTTCAGCTAACTCTTACATAAGGAGAGCTCTATTCATTTCGGTGTCAGTGCCTCTTACTGTATAATTACGCCACTGGAACCCACCCCCTTCTTTAAACTCTGTATTCACTGATGTTCCGTGATCACGTTCTCTCCATTCGGAGACACACGCCTGTTCCACTATCTTCGATCCGTCTTAATCGCATCTAAATAAAACAGGGAAATGTAGTTCAATAACAGTCACGGCTGTTGGGAATGAAGTGGTAATGGCTCGTTCTCCGGTCCTAATTAAACAGTGTCCCCAATTTCTGTGCTAGCCGTCCTCCAATCCATAACTACAAGTCAAGTACCCGTTTATAGATGGGCAGATTGGTACGTGCCATTATCATGGATCTAACTTGAGCCCATTGTCGAGAGAGATGAGTACTCTAATCTCTCAGCCAATTAGATACTCGTTGACCAATATTTTCAAAAGTAGACATCTGGGTTGTTCTATCTCCGCTAGATATTATGAAATGAATTACACACAGAAATAGTTTCCCTCGTGCACATTCTTTTATGGCAACATTTTTACATAATCTTCTTGTACCTGTGATTCTTCATCTATTCCTGCATGTCTTTGTTATCTGCTTTTTCGTCTAAATATTCGTTCCCTACCATTTTTCTTCATAACCCTGTAATGTGAATTCCTTCCAATATTTGTTATAAAATACAAATGTTTATAGTGCGGATATTGGTATTTCTCGGGATCAAGATGCTGAGTATTACATGAGCTGCAGAGGTCAGTAACCGATAGCTGACTGCCAGCGTCAGGGCCAGCGACCCAGAGCTGCCAAAACCCTTCTCCACCTCCAAGCGTTGATCCTGGATAACAGGTTGTAACAAAGCAGACTGGCTAAGGAGAAGGGACCGAAGAGGAAAGGCTAACTTGGTGCTCAAAAAATGCCTGCTGAAGTCGGATGTGTTCGACCGAAAGGTGCAAATATCGTAGTCAAGCTGTAAACTACGAGACAACGCATTCAATTCTCAGAACAACATCCTGCTGCTTGCAAGGCCATTTTCAGGACTTGGTAACGGGAGATGAGAACGAACGAAGAAGAAAAAGAAGAAGAAGGTATATCCAATGGTGTGTCCAAGAATACTACTAGTGATGGCTATATGAGACCTTCTCCGCGTCAAAATCCAGTTCAACATCATGTTTCAAGTTTGACTGTGAGCCATTGAATACGAACAGGGCTAGGTCATTATACGAGTTCACGCTATAAGGGCGAGCATCGTCTGATCGATAATCTACTGATAGTAAGGGAACTGACCTACCATAATATTTCATTTGGGACAAAAAACACATTGTTAATTCGTGGTTGGCTTAATGAGAGTTTTCACTGGGTCCTCGTGTTTTGGTTGATTTAAGAAGCAGAAGAGAAGAGGCAGGCCGAGTAGTTCCGATGTATGTCTTCCCACAACGACCGAAACCTCGCTAAGACATGGTTGTCGTTCCTCTAAACTGAAACGTAGCATGTACAGTGTGTTGCTGCTGCAAGTGCACCCGCACTTTATTTCTCAACCCTATGAATCCTTCCGGTTGGTCTCCGCCATTGGAATAAATGCGTTGTGGCATAATTTTTTAATGTCGTTTAATGCACATTTGTATTCACTTTGTATTAGTGCAAACACGAGGTATACACTAATCTGTAAATAACATTCTATAAGTGCAAGACCGTGTTATACACTCCTATGTGACCAACATTCTAAAAGTGCCAGTCGAGATATACACTCATCGTTAACCAACATTTTATAAGTGCATCTGTAGCCAACATTCTATAGGTGCCAACACGAGGTATACACTCGTCTGTAGCCAACATTCTATAAGTGCTAACACAAGGTGTACACGCATCTGTAGCCAACGTTCTATAGGTACCAACACGAAGTGTACACGCATCTGTAGCCAACGTTCTATAGGTACCAACACGAAGTGTACACGCATCTGTAGCCAACACTCTATAGGTGCCAACGCGAGGTATACACTCGTATGTAGCCAACATATATCGCTTTGTCGTTACTGATGGTCAAATAGTCGATACAACATATGAGCAGATAATGCACGTTAAGCACATCATTTGTTATGTGTCCCTCACGAACGGCTTGCGACTGAAATGTGGCTTTCGCTACTCGTTTGTTTTTTTTTTTGTCATTGGCCCGGCTGAACCGTGTCTGTTTATAGTTGTGTCGACGTTATCTTTGCTATGTTTTTGAAGTAAATGGAGATTGTATAGTGCTCTTCACAAATTATTCTAACCAGAAACCGGAAATACATGTATGTACAGCTCTATTACTATTTCAACATACAGAGTTGTTTGTTCATCGCATTCGTGGATAATGACAGTATCACTTCTGTATTGCGAGATATGATATCGTGCACTTTGTCACACTTGGGACACATGGGAACTGACTGATGCAAAAGTCTCAAAGGAAGTGACATCTATGATTAAGGTCTTCACATTCACTTTCAATAAGTCTCTCAAGGCGTTTCGTATGTGCACCTTTCCAGCGTTGTCTCCTTGTTCTTAATTTAACTTAACGTAACGTCTTTATACTGGTATAGAAGACTCTACAGAGCCTGCATACAACCAATTTCATTTACATCTTCTCGCTCTAAACGCTATACACAGCCAATCTATTATTAAATGTATTTAACTGTTCATGCATCATGTGGCAATGCATTCCTAGCATTCACCACTCTCTGACTAAAAACATATTTCCTAATAACTGAACTTACCCTGTAGCAGATTGTTTGGGGAGTCGCTCATTTGACATGCAAACAACATGCCATGTCCATGTTATCTTGACTATTTGCAGAAGCGAACGAACACTCAACATCTTTGACCTGTTGATGATTTCAAGGTTAAGTAGTTTGTCCTGCTATCCAGTTTTGAGCAATCTGTGTTTTAAAGTCACGTGGACACGATTTAGCTGTCTTTCTTGTCAACTATACAATGTCCATGTTTCGCAGATATGCAGATATGCGCAAAAATGTCGTCCTTGGGGGCGGCACTGATGCCTTGTCGGTTTCAAGCTTTCGCTTGTGGTCCCCTAAACATAGTAACAAGTGCGTATATAAAGACAATGGTAATCCCAAAGCTGACACTGGAAGCCCTGATAACGTCGTAGGGTCTTCCTTGTATTGAATCCCCGTTGCATTTCTGAGAAGGTAGGACCATTTGCCTGCCTCGTTGCCTTGCCTTATCAACTGTGAATCAGTGTATCGTTCACTGATGGGTGGACTGGGGCGTATTGAGATCGGAGAAGGAGCCCCATTCCTTTGCCATCTTGGCAAGCCATATAGCCACTCTACCACTCCAATGTAACTTTCATTTTGTTGAGAACACTTAGAATATAGATCATTGAACCAACTCCATTGCTCCTGCCCCCCTAAATGTGATATCTCAATCGTTGTTGACGACACAGGGCACGTAGGTGCTCCCTACCCTCCCCACCCCCACCCCTTTCAGTGCTGAATATTCCTTTCTCACTTTTCCATGTACGTATATATATATCTAGGGGGTGGTTGTTGTTGTTGATGTTGTTGTTGGTGTTCTTGTTGTTCTTGATGAATGCGCATGATGAGTACCTTTACTCTTGTGAGCGCTCTGAAAATGGCGTTAGATGGCCGGCTGCAGTAGCTGTCCTCACATCGCCAGCGTGCTGATTTAGGTGGACCGGGGTCCTCCAGGCGGTTGTGCTATGCTTGGCTTCATCTGTATAACTCTCACACTACGAGGATTGCGTCGATCACCACTTCGATAGCCAGACCGAAACAATGTGTCCATGAAGAACTGTATGTCGACTGAGAGAGCGGTCATCCCAAGTAAAAATACCACAACAAACTCGGTATCTCAATCTGAGCGAGACGTGATTTGAACCCGAGATATTGGGGATGTACATCAAGATAATAACCTCTAGACACTTAATATCTGAGAGACGGAAGTCAGGGGAAAAGAACAAAGAGTAACAGACAATTAGCTCTGCCTATTCCACACCTCTCACTTTAACCGTTTCGTGAACTACGCGTCCTCTAGCTAGACCATTCCTGAATCTTCCACCCACTCGTAGTTCAGGAAAACCAAATGTATCATGTCTCTGGGATGGTTACAACATTTCCTCTGCCCCTACACCCGCCACAGAGCTTAAGGGATTGTAATTCCTCTCTTGTTCTGCCAATTAATCCCAGTTGTCTGACTCTCCTGGCTTTCAGTTCACACTGCAAGCTTACTTGTTCAAACCTTCCAAAAATCATTCACGGACTACGCATTACGCAGACTTTCCTTGCAGTTTTCTCTATGCATCCGTTTTTAGGTTGGAATAGGCTGCCAGTATAATGGGAAAGGAAAATCTCACAGCAGGTATGGAGTGCAGTCAGGGATGGAGTTTTGGAAACTTGATTGTACTAGGTCTCCGTTCTCTCTCAGGGGGGAAGTGGTCAGTTATCTTCTTCTTAGACTGGTCTTCACTTCCTCTTAGACTGGTCTTCACTTCCTCTTAGCCTGGTCTTCAGTTCCTCTTAGCCTGGTCTTCACTTTCTCTAAGCCTGACCTTCATTTTTTCTTAGCCTGGTCTTCACTTCCTCTTAGCCTGGTCTTCACTTCCTCTTAGCCTGGTCTTCACTTCCTCTTAGCCTGGTCATCACTTCCTCTTCGCCTGACCTTCACTTCCTCTTAGCCTGGTCATCACTTCCTCTTAGCCTGGTCATCACTTCTTCTTAGCCTGGTCTTTACTCCTCTTAGCCTGATCTTCACTTCCTTTTCGCCTGACCTTCATTTACTGTTTGCCTGACGTTCACTTCCTCTTCGCCTTACATTCACTTCCTTTTCGCCCGACCTTCCCTTCCTCTCCGCCTGACCTTCACTTCCTTTTCGCCTGACCTTCACTTCCTCTTCGCCTAACATTCACTTCCTCTCCGCCTGACCTTCCCTAACATTAAGTCAGGAATACATGTACATCAGGGTTGTCTGGAGATTGTCCAGCCCATGGATCACACCGTCCGTCTGTTGCGTGAGAAGCACTCTATCCATTCTGCCACCCCTTCTTCGGCGATCTCCTTGAAAAGGATGTTGTGATGGTGTGTCGTAGTTTACAGCTAGGCTGCGATATTTGCGTATTTCGGCATATCACAACCTGTTTCGGCGCTCATTCTCTTAGCCAGACTACTCGAGTGCAGCCTGCTCCCAGGGTTGCCATTTGGAGGCCCAATAGGGTCTTGGTCAGCTATGAGTCGCTGGCTGCTGTTAACTCATTCACTGCTGCATCTGACGTCCCACTACGCCAATGAAATGTTTGTAGAAATAAGAATGTATTTAAATTATTTAAAGATAAGGTCGACAGCAGCAGTTACTTCCACTTGTACAAGTATATGAAGGACCTCTTACTATGGAGGAAAGAACAGGACCATTGCAGCGCATGTTGTAAAATGGAACAAACTAGCATTGTGCTGGATGCTAGTACACTTATCATGTTAAGTGCCACAGAAAACACTATTTCGGTTTCTTCTGAGATTTTTATTCAAAGACTTGCAAATCGGCTAGGGGACATCACATCGGACAAAATTCAAAAATTACGTTAAAAATCTAGCCAATGCATAACGGATTCCTCGTCGGTGCTACGGAGTTCGTGAATTGTAATGAGACTCTCCAAAAATATGGAGAAGAACAAAGCTCTTATTGGTTAAACCGTGTTCGACTGAACTAACTAAACTAAACTAAGCTTGTACAAACCGTGTCTACTTCTGCCGATCCGATGCCATCCTTCGTACGATACCCCAACTCTGATTCGTGATTTTCATTTCTACTTTTATGGTTCTTCGTCAAGCTATTTCAGGTCGAGCTCTTTGGAATTCATAGTCTGGTGGTTCTGGAGATGATATAAGGTTCTCTTGTTAGGCCTCACAATCTCTAGCGTCGACCTGTTATTACTGCCTGCACACCCTCTCGACTGCTTCTTAATTGGTGGTATTGTTCGGCTATTCACAAAATATGACTCGTTCTCAGAAAGATTTTGGAAAGTTATGTGGAAAGATGTCAGTTTTAACTTTTTTGTCTGTTAATCTCTAACACTGTGCACTGTTCAAAAGCACAGTATGTACACAACTCTTGTAAATTGTTATCGTCATGATTGCCCTGCACTGAAAAGGCTTCAATTTGTTTAAGCTGGCAAAAGTTGTTCTGGTTTTGTTCAATCTGCTGTTGGTGTCTTTGCCTGTATCACCACCTGGCGAACTGTGCTTCTCTGGTACCCAAATGCATCAGTCGTTGATAGTTCTTTGTTCACTATTTCAAATGACCTGAGATTAATTCCATTTAGCCTCAAGACTTTAATCTTCTTGGTATAGATTCCAGTCCCACTTGTTGACCAGCTATGTGTACACATGATGTCCAGTCTCACTTGTTGACCAGCTATGTGTACACATGATGTCCACTTATTGACCAGCTATGTGTACACGTGATGTCCAGTCCCAAAATCCGACTATAGATGCGATCATGGCTTAGTAATTGTCCAAATATTGCTTCTGTGAGTTGCCGAATACCTTTTCAAAATCAACTAATTGTGTGTACAGCTGTTTTTGTCATGCTGACTACTGTAGTCGCTACAATCAGTGCCAAGGTCGGAATTACATGCCCAAAGTCAGATAATCAGTGCGACGGTCGGAATTACATGCCCAAAGTCAGATAATCAGTGCGACGGTCGGAATTACATGCCCAAAGCCAGTCAAACAAAGGAAATATGATATAGTTATATTGGTGGACTCCTTCCTTCAGAAACAGTATGCAATATAGAGAGAACACACATCAAAATAAAGAAAACGGAAGGTAGGTCGACTAGACTAATTACTACAGTAACCACATGGGATGAAACTTTTTAATTCTATGTCAGTCTTCATGAGAGGAAGCAAAATGCAGCCTTGTCCGATACTAATTTTGAAACGATTAGGAAGAAATATGATTGATTATTGCAGTTGCTACAGATGAAGATGTAGCACTAAACTTCCCAGTATTGATTATTGCAGTTACTACAGATGAAAATGTAGCACTAGACTTCCCTGTATGACGTCACTGCTTGTTGTCTGCCTGGATGTTTTACGTTGTCTGAAGCGATCTGATTTACCAGCTTGCTAGACCTTTCGCATGCTCTGTCTTTCTCTTCCCCTCTTTCTCTCTCCCCCTCTCTCTTTATCTCTCTCTCTCTCTCTCTCTCATTTTCTAAAATGTTTGCCAAGAACCTTCGCTGTTAAATAGTTTTCTTCTGCTTCTATCCACACCTCTTTAATCATTTCAGCAATCTTTCTCTCGGTCTTTCTCCCCCTCTCTCTATCTTTCTCTCGGTCTCTCTCCCCCTCTCTCTATCTTTCTCTCGGTCTCTCTCACCCTCTCTCAATCTGTCTCTCAGTCTTTCTCACCCACTCTCTCTCTTTCTCCCGGTCTCTCTCCCCCTCTCTCTATCTTTCTCTCGGTCTCTCTCCCCCTCTCTCTATCTTTCTCTCAATCTCTCTCCCCCTCTCTCAATCTGTCTCTCAGTCTTTCTCACATTCTCTCTATCTTTCTCTCGGTCTCTCTCCCCCTCTCTCTAGCTTTCTCTCGGTCTCTCACCCCCCTCTCTATCTTTCTGTCTCTCTCCCCTCTTTCTCTTTCTCTCGGTCTCTCCCCCTCTCTCTTTCTCTCGGTCTCTCTCTCCCTCTCTCTATCTTTCTCTCTGTCTCTCTCTCGCCCTCTCTATCTTTCTCTCGGTCTCTCTCTCCCTCTCTCTATCTTTCTCTCGGTCTCTCTCTCCCTCTCTCTATCTTTCTCTCGGTCTCTCTCTCCCTCTCTCTATCTTTCTCTCGGTCTCTCTCCCCTCTCTCTCTTTCTCTCGGTCTCTCTCCCCGTCTCTCTATCTTTCACTCGGTCTCTCTCCCCCTCACTCTATCTTTCTCTCGGTCTGTCTTTCTCCTCTTCTCTCGATCTTTCTCTCGGTCTGTCTCTCCCATATTTCTCCGTGTATACATATTTAAAGAAGGACGTGAGTTAACGAAAGATCTTCGGAGACCAGGTCAGGCGCATATTGTTGCGTTAACTCACGTTCTTCACTGTTGTCTTCGACACACTCTTGTCACCATACACTGCCTGTTTTCTAAGAAGAATGTCAACTGGTCGACATCCTTCAGCTGTTAGAAACCGAATCACCGCTCGCTGATCAACTCTGGACGGATTCCGTATCACACCTGTCATGTGTTCAACGGTCTACTGGGGAAACTACCAGTCGGAGGATAATGAAATTGTGCAAAATTGACGATTGGTATGTGCTGTTTACACCAGAAGTGACGTCATCGTGCGCATCGTACGTATGTTCACTTAACTTAACGACTTTATACTGGTTTAGAAGACCCTGCAGAGTCTGTATACAACCAGTTACATTTACATCCCCTTGCTCTAAAAGCTATGCGCATCCAGTTTATTCTTAAATGCATTAACTGTCCCTGCCTCCACTACCTCCCCTGGCATTGCATTCCAGGCAGACACCACTCTCTGACTAAAAAAATATTTCCTAATATCTAATCTGGACCTCTCTTTAGTCAGCTTGTAATTATGCCCTCGTGTTATTGTAGGTGGCTGTATTTTAAAAAAAACTTGTTTTTTCTAATTTATCCATTTCTCTGATCATCTTATAAACCAGTACTACCTCGAATTCTTCTCTTTTCTAGACACTGTAAGCAGGTTTTTGTGAGTGTTTCCTCATAACTGTAATTCTGGAATCCCACTACCAACTGTGTCGTTCTTTTTGTATCTTTTCCAGTATGTTTATATCCCCTCTATGATAAGGACTCCACACCTGTACACAGTACTCCAATCTAGGTCTAACTAAAGCTTTATACAGTTTAACGATCACTTCCTTGCTCCTATGTTTAATATTTATTTTTATCATACCTAACATTGCATTTGCCTTTTTCACTGCTACCTTAACTTGCTCACTCACCTTTCCTGTATGATCTATTATAACCCCTAGATCCCTTTCCTTATCTATCTTTCTAATATTGTTTTCTCCCATTCTGTAATTATATTCCATATTGGATCTACCCATGTGGATGACTGTACATTTATCTACATCAAACTCCATTTGCCAGCTTACAGACCATTCTCGAATTTTATCTAAATCTGACATCAATATATCCACTTCCGCTTTAGATGAGACACTACTGCATAGTTTTGTGTCATCAGCAAATTTTGCAATCATGGATCCCATATCAATGTTCAAATCATTTATACATATCAAGAACAAAATTGGTCCCAAAACCGAGCCCTCTGGCACACCACTTTTCACTTCACACCACTCAGAGTACTCCTTATTTATGCCCACCCTCTGCCTTCTTCCCGCTAACCAATTTTCAATGCATTTGGCAACTTCCCCTCCTATTCCATGTGATTTTAACTTTCAAAATAATCTTTGATGAGGTACTCTATCAAAGACCTTTGCAAAGTCTAGATAAATAACGTCCACTGGCTCCCCTTTATCTATCATTTTAGTAACCTCCTCCATGAATTCTAATAGATTTGTTAAGCCTGATCTCCCTCTAGTAAACCCATGCTGACTATTTCTAACTAGATTAAATTTGTCTAAATGCATTACAATGTTTTCTTTGATTATTGACTCTAACAATTTACAGACTATGCTCGTTAAACTCACCGGTCTATAATTTGCTGGATCTGATTTTTTGCCTTTTTTGAATAAGGGGATCACTTCTGCATCTTTCCAATCCCGTGGAACAATCCCTTTTGTAAGTGATTGAGAACATAATATAGCCAATGGTTTTGCTAGTTGGTCTCTAATTTCATACAGCAATTTTGGATGTATACCATCTTGACCTGGACATTTATTCACTTTCAACCCCTCCAATTTTTTAAAAACCATTTCCTCTGTAATACAGATTGATCTAAATCCCGCTGTATCTATGTCTCTTTGAAAAATATCTATAGGCTCTGGGATCTTGGAGCAGTCCTCTTTTGTGTAAACTGTGCCAAAGTACTGATTGAGCAGATTAGCTGCCTCCCTATTCTCACTTATTATTTTCCCTGTACTGTCTATGAGAGGGCCTACTTTGTCTTTCGTTCTTTGTTTATTTCTAACATAAGAGAAGAAGCTTTTACTGTCAGTCTTGATCCTCTGAGCAAGTTTTGTTTTCGAAGTCTATTTTTGCTGTTTTATTCGCTTTCTTGTTGCAGTTTGGTCCGGTTTAATTTGAATATAACTTGATTACTTGATGACCGCCCGGTCCTATGTAGAGGTTGTACCGCTGTGGGTTCCAAGATGGTCTTCACCAATCTATATCCTAGAGTTATGGTGGTCCAGTGGGTAATAGGCATTCATTTTAGCGTATGATGAATGTTGTAATGGAGTGAAAGGGAGTCTGCCCAACGCATTGGTGGTCTACTTCGCGGTTTTTTTCCGCCTTGAAGTGATGTTGACGTACTCAACTGTCTTTGATGAAGTTGCAAGTAGCAAACCATTTACTATTATCTAACATTGTTTTACAATTTATTTTAGGGCGGAGGATGGCGGGATGGAGGAGGGAGCGCTGGACCTGACCTGAACCTACCTGCTATCGTACATGTGATCATAACTTCGCCAAACTAACGGAAATACCATCACTGGTATCACATGAGGCAGTTATCCTGTTGAGCACTCCGAATAGATATTTCAGAATTCAAGAAGCCCCACGTTATACGGAAGTACCACGCGGAATTCCACAATAAATATCAAGTGAATATAAGCTGTAGGTGCTCGTACGACTGTGTTAAAACTAGAACCAATCAATATTATTCTTCTTCGTACGCTGTCAGACGTCAACTTGAATTTGTTCGAAGAAAGCAGCTGTCATCCTGAGGCTGTCGACACTGCCATAGAGCTTGTCTAGTGTTGCCACTGGTGTTGGACACATGTGCTTTCTCTGGTCCTCGTATGTCGGGAAACTCTGCAGCAGATGTTCAGCGGTCATTTTCCCTGTACCACAGGTGCATTCGTCAGTGCCACCTATCTTCAGTTTATTGAATAGATGGTACCTCAGTCTGTTGTGGCCTGTGCGAAGTCTGAAGACCGCGACCTGCTCTCTTCTGTTCAGCTGTTCGTAGGCATCATTTTTTGTGTAGCCAGTATGTTCTGTTTCCCATTTGGCCATGTATTTGGCCCTAATAAACCTTTTGTACTCTTCGTAGGTCACACTAGAATCTGGTTGAGGTAATCTTGCACCTTCTTTTGCCAGTCTGTCTGCCTCCTCGTTGCCTTGGATGTTACAGTTGGATGGAACCCACTGTACCACTACTCTTTTTGGTGCGGACTGCTGGCATAGTTGACAGAGTACTGCTCTTAAATCATTAAGTTCAGTATTTTTCTGGCTTTTTAGTGCTGTAACCACGCCAGGGCATCTGTAAACAGGACTATCTGGTTTTCATTGCTTTCGCCTGTCAGCATTGCTTTTACTACAGCCTTCGGTGTCTCTGCCTCCGCTCTGAAATTGCTTGAGAATTTTCCAGTTGCCACTGACAGTGTTATTTTCTACCATTTGTTAGGCTCAGGAATACCCCTCTCCCTCCATTCTGTGTTGTGTTTGTTACAGAACCGTCGGTGTATGCATGGGCCCAGTCCATGCTTAGGTAGTTTTCCGCTATGTTCCTCAGAACCAATCAATCAAAATCCGTCTCACCTCTGGGAGCATAGACCATTGACCACATCTCGCCGACATACACGGTCCTGCGCTATTATTTTTGCCTCTCTCCAGCTATAACCATTCAATCGTAGCTGCCTCAAACATTCTCTTCTCCACGTATGTTTAGTATGGCCTTCTTTCTATTCTCCTGCGTTTTCCATGTGTAACATGTCTAGCTATAGTCGATGGTACCATCCTCAGCGTATGCTCTATACAGCCCCATTTTCTTCTAATTTATTGTTCCAGTGGCTGTTGTTGGCTCCTTTCCCAAATGGCTTTCCTCAGCATATCCTATCACTGTACGCCCATTATGTATTTGTTAACGAATGGCTGGGGTCTGTTTTTTATCGCCTTGCTCGTTTTCCCTGTTTCGGTTCCATACAACAGCACCGACATCTTACTGGAGTTGAATATTCTTGCTTTAATATGAATCTTAATTTTTCTTGATCTTCGTGCGTTGTGTTGATTAGTGCCAGGGATGCCACTCTTGGCTTTCCAGTTCTACCATTTGCATCTACATCTGTGCTCACTGACGTTACAGTTATGAGGAAAGCCTCACAGAAACCGGCCTACAGTGTCTAGAAGAGAGAAGAATTCCTGGTGACTTAATGCAGGTTTATAAGATGATCAAAGGAACGGATAAATTAGACTATAACAGTTTTTCAAAATACAGCCACCCACAATAACATGAGGGCATAGCTACAAATTAACTAAAGAAAGGTTCAGACTAAATATTAGGAAGTATTATTTTAGTCAGAGAGTGGTGACTGCATTGCCGAGGGAGGTAGCTGAGGCAGGGACAGTTAATGCATTTAAGAATAAATTGGATGTAAATTAAACTGGTTGTATACAGACTCTGCAGAGTCTTCTGAACCAGTATAAAGACGTTAAGTTAAGTTAAGTTAGGTGTAAAACCCTCTCCATACTCCACCTAACTTTGCCCAACCTCCCCACACCCTGTCAAACCTTCCCCTCACCCTATCCAACCTCCGCCTCACCCTGTCCAACCTCCTCTCACCCTTTCCAACGTCCCTTCACCCTGTCCAACCCCCTCCTCACCCTGTCCAACCTCCTCCTCACCCTGTCCAACCTCCTCCTCACCCTGTCGACCCCCTCCTCACCCTGTCCAACCTCCTCCTCACCCGGTCCAACCTCCTCCTCACCCTGTCCAACCTCCTCCTCACCCTGTCCAACCTCATCATCACCCTGCCCAACCTCCTCCTCACCATATCCAACCCCCTCCTCACCCTGTCCAACCTCATCCTCACCCTGCCCAACCTCCTCCTCACCCTGTCCAACCTCCTCCTCACCCTGTCCAACCTCCTCCTCACCCTATCCAACCCCCTCCTCACCCTATCCAACCCCCTCCTCACCCTGTCCAACCTCCTCCTCAACCTATCCAACCTTCACCTCACTTTGCCAAACCTCCTCTCACCCTATCCAATCTCCTCCTCACCCTGTCCAACCTCCTCCTCACCCTGTCCAACCTCCTCCTCACCCTGTCCAACCTCCTCCTCACCCTGTCCAACCGCCCCCTCACTCTGTCCAACCTACCCCTCACTCTGTCCAACCTCTCCTCCTTATGTCCAACCTCCCCCTCAACCTGTCCATCTCGTCCTGTCCATCTCCTCATGTCCATCTCCTTCTGTCCATCTCCTCCTGTCCATCTCCTCCTGTCCATCTCCTCCTGTCCATCTTCTCCTGTCCATCTCCTCCTGTCCATCTCCTCATGTACATCTCCTCCTGTCCATCACCATCACCAAATGCGATTCTTCCACAATTGTTGTAATCTGACTGGTGTTCCTTAGACAGCTCTAACAGAAGTGACTCTCTGCTCTCTGTTGGCATCCTCCCCTCCTTCTACATCTTCTTGAACATACTTGCAACACATGTGTGTCCACAACTACATCTTCCATCACAGCGTCTCTTCCGCTACTTAGTCTGGGCCAGCTTGAGTTTCAATATAGCCTTCTGGACTTCCATCTAATTTGGTCATCTGCAGTCTAAATCCAGCGTCTCTCCTTTTCAGTAGGATGCTTGGCGTTTCCCCTTTCGGTAGGATTTTTGGCGTCTCCCCTTTCGGTAGGATGCTTGGCGTCTCCCCTTTCCGTAGGATGATTGGCGTCTCCCCTTTTGGTAGGATGCGTGATGCCCCCCCCCCCCTTTCGGTAGGATGCTTGACACTCCCCTTTCGGTAGGATGGGGGGGGGGGGGCGTCTCCCCTTTCGGTAGAATGCTTGACACTCCCCTTTCGGTATAATGCTTGACACTCCCCTTTCGGTATGATGCTTGACACTCCCCTTTAGGTAGGATGCTTGGCGTCCCCCGTTTTTGTAGGATGCTTGACGTCCCCCCTTTCGGTAGGATGCTTGACACTCCTCTTTCGGTAGGATGCTTAACACTTCCCTTTCGGTAGGATGCTTGACGTCCCCCCTTTCGGTAGGATGCTTGACACTCCCTTTTCGGTAGGATGCTTGGCGTCCCCCCTTTCGGTAGGATGCTTGACGTCCCACCTTCGGTAGGATGCTTGACACTCCTCTTTCGGTAGGATGGGGGGCGTCATCCCTTTAGGTAGAATGCTTGACACTCCCCTTTCGGTATGATGCTTGACGTCTTCCCTTTCGGTAGGATGCTTGGCGTCTCCCCTTTCGGTAGGATGCTTGACGTCCCCCCTTTCGGTAGGATGCTTGACGTCTCCCCTTTCGGTAGGATGCTTGACGTCTCCCCTTTCGGTAGGATGCTTGGCGTCTCCCCTTTCGGTAGGATGCTTGACGTTCCCCCTTTCGGTAGGATGGGAGGCGTTGCCCCTTTCGGTAGGATGCTTGACGTCTCCCCTTTCGGTAGGATGCTTGACGTCCCCCCTTTCTATAGGATGCTTGGCGTCTCCCCTTTCGGTAGGATGCTTGACGTCTCCCCTTTCGGTAGGATGCTTGACGTCCCCCCTTTCGGTAGGATGCTTGACGTCCCCCCTTTCGGTAGGATGCTTGACGTCCCCCCTTTCGGTAGGATGCTTGGCGTCTCTCCTTTCGGTAGGAGGCTTGACGTCTCCCCTTTTGGTAGGATGGGAGGCGTCCCCCCTTTCGGTAGGATGCTTGACGTCTCCCCTTTCGGTGGGATGCTTGACGTCCCCCCTTTCGGTAGGATGCTTTGCGTCTCCCCTTTCGGTAGGATGCTTGACGTCTTCCCTTTCGGTAGGATGCTTGACGTCCCCCCTTTCGGTAGGATGCTTGACGTCCCCCCTTTCGGTAGGATGCTTGACGTCCCCCCTTTCGGTAGGATGCTTGGCGTCTCCCCTTTCGGTAGGATGCTTGACGTCCCCCCTTTCGGTAGGATGCTTGGCATCTCCCCTTTCGGTAGGATGCTTGACGTCCCCCCCCTTTCGGTAGGATGCTTGACGTCCCCCCTTTCGGTAGGATGCTTGGCGTCTCCCCTTTCGGTAGGATGCTTGACGTCCCCACTTTCGGTAGGATGCTTGACACTCCCCTTTCGGTAGGATGCTTGAAGTCTCCCCTTTCGGTAGGATGCTTGACGTCCCCTTTTTCGGTAGGATGCTAGGTGTCTCCTGCGGTGGAGACATGTATAGGCCGTATTTGAATCACTCGACACATCGCCTTTGTTGTCTCTCGGATGACGTCAACACTTTTTGTCACCAATCTCTGACCAGTCCATCTGTCTCATTGTTAATGAATAGAAGAGATATGTCTCTCTCCTGTTTTCTGACGATGAGAAATACCTAAGACAGAAATAGATGTGACTATTTGAAGAAGTGCGTGTATGACAAATGGGAAGCCTGAGGCAGGCCGGTAAGTTTATGATGGAAATAATTATTAGTTGAGGAATAATTTGTATAAGAGGAGAGATGTCTGAGAGGGACCGTCAAACTGATGATGGAAATTGTTGTTTGCAAATGCCCACAATGAGTAGGTTACTGTTTTGTGTGCCATGAAAATGACATTAAGTGGCGGGTTTCAGTAGCCCTCCTCACATCTCGAGGGTATTGATGAAGGTAGACTGCGGTCCTACAGGCAGCTGAGCTATACTAGCCATCATCTGCGTGTCACTCACTACTACGTGGATCACGTTGATCACTCACCTCGTCAGCTATGCTGCAATGAAAACAGTCCGTTTCCAGGGAAGGCTACTAGGAAGTCGAGGTGAGGTTCTTGGCCAGTATGTTTTGCCTGATCCTGACTAACAAGTCTGATCAGTATATTTTGCCTGACCAGACGTTAGTCTTCCTCCACCTGATGATGGAAATAGATGTGACTTCGAAACCGAACGACTAAAAAAAAGACGAGGCTCCACAACATGTCTGAGCTCAAACTATTCTCAGTTCGACATTCTGTGTGTAAAGTATGAATTATGATACCTTCAAACTTTTCTCAGTTCGACATTCTGTGTGTAAAGTATGAATTATGATACCTTCAGACTATTCTCAGTTCAATATTATGTGTGTAAAGTATGAGCTCTGATACCTTCAAACTATTCTCAGTTCGACATTCTGTGTGTAAAGTATGAGCTCTGATACCGTCAAACTATTCTCAGTTCAATATTATGTGTGTAAAGTATGAGCTCTGATACCTTCAAACTATTCTCAGTTCGACATTCTGTGTGTAAAGTATGAGCTTTGATACCTTCAAACTTTTCTCAGTTCGACATTCTGTGTGTAATGTATGATCTCTGATACCTTCAAACTATTCTCAGTTCAATATTATGTGTGTAAAGTATGAGCTCTGATACCTTCAAACTATTCTCAGTTCGACATTCTGTGTGTAAAGTATGAGCTCTGATACCTTCCAACTATTCTCAGTTCGACATTCTGTGTGTAAAGTATGAGCTCTGATACCGTCCAACTATTCTCAGTTCAATATTATGTGTGTAAAGTATGAGCTCTGATACCATCCAACTATTCTCAGTTCAATATTCTGTGTGTAAAGCCTTCGATCTCCTTTAATCAGTCCTGAGCTTTATTCCCTTTGCACTCTGAGCAATGACAAATGTAATGATTCCCAAACTGGGATCAGTGGACCTGTTGCCCGGGACACAACTTAACGTTAATCTGACTGGTTCCAACATAGGGCTGCAATAGATGTTCTCCACCTATTTTGGGTTGTCTTCTTGAGTCCAACTAATGAGACTAAAGTTGCCCTGACGTCCTGCCCTGACTTCCTGCCCTGACATCATGCCCTCACTTCTTGCCCTGACCTCCTGCCCTGACATCATGCCCTCACTTCCTGCCCTGACTTCCTGCTCTGGCTTTCTGCCCTGACATCCTCTGTGCTTTGCGATCTGTACTTTGGTACCCTTTACCATCTTCCTGTGTGGGTTTCAGCAGAGCAGGACTGGTGTGTCCCAAGCATTGCCAGGCGATGGTGCCCCTGCCTCACCTTTCAGCTCTTAATCCTTTACAACCCACGCTTTCCTAGCATTGCGCAATATGTTACACAACCACAGTACAGTTGACAGGGGCGAGTTCAATGATCCCAAGACCAGAGGTATGTGAATGTGTCAACTAGTGGGCTGGACTAAAGACCTGGAGTTAATGAGATAAAGTAGAATATAGATCATTATTTGCATTATCTTGTATGTCCAAAGAACAGTGGACCTCGTGTGCCTCTTTTCTATTCTTTACGTGTTTATCTTGTTAAATGGATAACCCTCTCAAATTCCGAGTTGTCCAGGTTTCTGAACTTGAGCTTGCCATGGGCACGAGCAACCCAGTGAGGTGGTAGTTTGCCTGCCGAAGACGGATGTGTCGAACCGAAAGGTGCGAATATCGCAGTCAAGTTGTAAACCAGCGACACAACGCATTCCGTTCTCCGGACTACATCCTGCTACTTGCAAATCTCTGTTCATGGCTTGGTAGCGGGAGATTGCGAAAGGAACATAGAAGACGAAGAAGAAGAGGAAGAAGAAGAAGAAGAAGAAGAATAAGAAGAAGAAGAAGTGTAAGAAGATTGTAAATCTGTGAGGATCAAATCAAAAGGCGTAGAGATATAAAGGAACAATGCAATATATGATGTGTACAATTTAGTGAAACAAAAATGAACAAGAGACGAAGAGAGAAGGTCAATTTCCGAAATGAGGGTGGGTCATAAGTTTGATTGTTGATTAAACAAAGGGGGAACAGGGAAGAGGAAGTCATTGGTAAAATGATGGTTAAAGTTCTTTAGTACGTGTCTGTGTGGTTATATGTAAGGTGTAAGTGGCCGAGATAGACAGGTAGAGTGATAATTATATAAACAGATTGTAAGACAGGCAAGACAGAGAGACATTAGAGGCAGACAAACAAGGCAAGACAAGATAGACCAACAAAACAGACGGGTAAAATAGATATACAGAGAGGATATCGCAAGACAAATAGACGAGACAGGACAGATAGATCAGATTGCCAGACATAACAGGCAGACAGACAAGACAGGCAAATAACGCAGAAAAATAAAATAAAAACACACAGAACAGACCGACCGATAGTCAGTTAAACAGAAATGTAAATAAACATACCTACCGACAATCAGTCATACAGACCGACTAACTCACCAACAGATAAACAAACAGACAGTTAAACATACATAAACATTTGGAAAAGACAGATCGATTCGATTAGCAAATGGAAAAACACACATGTCACAACAAACAAAACAGAATAGACAGGACACGACAGACAAGACAGGACAGAACAGAAAGGACAGGACAGGCAAGACAGAATAGACAAGACAGACAAGACGGGACAGAACAGACAAGACAGGATAGAACAGACAGGACGGGATAGAACAGAGGACAGACAGGACAGGATAGAACAGATAGAACAGGATAGAACAGACAGAACAGGACAGAACAAACAGGACAGAATAGAACAGACAGGGCAGGATAGAACAGACAGGACAGACTGAACATGATAGAACAGACAGGACAGGACAGACAAGACAGGACAGAAAAGACAGGACAGAAAAGACAGGACAGAATAAACAGGACAGACAGGACAGGACAGACAAGACAGGACAGAACAGACGGGACAGGACAGAACATAGAGGACACGATAAAACAAACAGGATAGAACAGTGGTCGGTCGGTGGGTTGGTCGGTCGGTCGGTCGGTCGGTTGGTTGGTTGGTTGGTTGGGCCTGTTTTGTTGATTGATGAATAGATGGAACTATGGTAAAAACTATGTCTACAGACTAGTAGGTACCAAATAATTGTAACATCATCTTTGCTACGTGCATGTATTTATATTAAAACTGTCGTGACTGTGAGAGTTTAAATGTATCAGAGAGAGAGACAGATGGATGCAAGGAGAGAGAAAGAGAGTGAGACAGAGATAGATGCAGAGAGAGACAGACAGACAGAGATAGATGCAGAGAGAGAGAGAGATGCAGGGAGAGTAGAGACGGGTGGGGCGGATCGGGGGGAGGGGGGGGGGGGTCAGAGGCAGGGACAGGGGCAGAAAACTAACAAAGGAAGAGAAGAAAATAATAACAAATGAACTGTAAACGCAAATTGACAGAATTTGCTGTCTGACATTTGTTTTAACGATCGCTTCAAGACATGCCTTCAGAACCGTTCGTGCACGCGTTGTGCCATATCTGTCGACAGCTCGCTCTGTGATCTGTACGGACGGGCACACAGACAAGCAGGGGTTGGTAGGGAGTCAGAACGTCCCAAGTTGCGTGAGGGTAGAGCGCTGTGGAGGTCGGTCGCCTCTCTCTAACCACCTGGGGCTTGTGTTATATTCTCTTGTTGCCAACGTGAGCGCTCATTACCTGTGGACAGTGTGGGTTTCTTCTCGTGTGACGAGTTTCCTTTGAGCTTTGTGTTGAGTGCTGTCTTGTGATTATATGATTTCTCTTGTGGGATTTGATTTCGTTGTATTGTTCATCAAGCTTCGTTTTTTGGAGGGTTAGATCTGTTGTCTCTCACGGCAAGGAACCTGGTTCGTGTCCGGTACGTTCTTGCCAACCCTGTGGTAAATGAAACCCGATTTATATTAGGATATGTAAACGTTATTTTAAACAGAATCAACATCGCAGCGCTTCTAACAAACCATTTTGTGCCTATTGGCTTTCAGAGCAGGTGGCAAAGCGGATGGAAACTGATGATTCCTCAAGCACCACTTATTGTACACACTCCTGATACGGTCACGCATGTGTCAATTTTGTACCTTAACCGATGTTTTATTTCGCAATCCGCTAATCTGAGAATTGCTGATTCCTACATTTCGATGTCATCATCTTCAAGGCGGCCATTACAGTAACTTTTCTTGTGTGTTATTGTAATTGGAATACAAACAGTGTTAGACATTAGTTCTATGTGAGCGCAGTAACATATGTCAGCTAACGTTTCGACCTAGAAGACCGTCATCTAGTACGGGAAAAACATCGCACCACAGTCAACTCAGTTCAAAAAATGTGTGGTTTTGTCAGAATTTTCTATTTATTTTATAATGAAATATGTAAAGCGTATATCATTGTTTTGAGTCTGTGCTGTTCATGTCTGATTAGTTTAGGGACAGAGGTACGGGGTTCAACTACTGTTACCGGCGCGCTTTAGTCGATCCAGCTGTAAATGGGTACTTTGTGTACTGTTGAGGGAGGAAGCGCAGCTAACGAGGAAGGGAACTTGCTACCACACCCCACAAACAAACTGTGACCTAATATAATTAAGTATCTACACGTCATCCCTGACAGCAGCGGCTATCGGACTACACTGGTCATTGTGGTTATCCAGTCCATGATGAGGGCCTATTTATGTAGAAACATGCAAGAGCAGAGAGACCGCTGGATCAATAACCAGGTGGAAACATTAAACGTGTTTTCTCATGTAAGAATCTAGGTTATCTAACCTAAATGGTACCTCAACCAGTATTGATATCACGTGTGCGTGCTGTCTCTCTGGAAGCATAGAGCAGCATCAGGGTCTGAACAAACATACTTCACTTCCTTGTAGGGCTTCTGAAACAGGCTCTTTTACAGCAGTCTGGTCAACAAGGTGGGGATCGACACTGCAATGCCCATATTGGTGAGGTTACCGAAGAACCTTGCGTTGCACTACAGCCAGGAGGACGCCGGTACTTTTTATGATGTAAGAATAGCCACTGTAACCAACCGCCAAAGAAACATCAAGAGTGAAAATGAGTCAGAAAATATGTCTTGCAACAACATATCAAGCATATATTTCAAGTTATTTCATTAAATTTCAGCATTTGATCGGTCGGGATTTCAACTTGTTATTATTCTTCCTGTCGCCAGTAAAAGTTGTTCCCTCGCTTATTATGTACAAGACATTATTTATAAAGCTTTCTTTCAAACGCAGAACGCTGATTCACACTCAGCATGCAGTTGGCCTTGACCTTTGTCAATATGTTGTGTAATGTAAAAACGCATACCTTTCACGTCGTCATTTCATCATATTCCGCCATTGAGCACAGTTAAATACAAGCAGGTAGGCGTGCTTACACAGTTAAATACAAGCAGGTAGGCGTGCTTGCACAGTTAAATACAAGCAGGTAGGCGTGCTTGCACAGTTAAATACAAGTAGGTAGGCGTGCTTACACAGTTAAATACAAGCAGGTAGGCGTGCTTGCACAGTTAAATACAAGCAGGTAGGCGTGCTTGCACAGTTAAATACAAATAGGTAGGCGTGCTTGCACAGTTAAATACAAGCAGGTAGGCGTGCTTGCACAGTTAAATACAAACATGTACCGACACCAATAATGACATACACCACTAAATGCAAACATGTACATGTACCCCTAAATACGAACATAACATCACACCACTAAATACAAACATAACATCATATCACTAAATACAAAAACTATTTTTAAAAACTGATTGTAAAACGAACGTATCTCTGTCTTACTTGTGTAACTCAGTACTCCTGAATCGATGTTCTATGATTGGGATATGGTTGTTGTAAGCTACTCGTGGCATGCTTTGTTCACACTTGTTCAATGATCTCTTGTAGTAAGCTGCCGTAGTTGTTCTTAGAACTAGGTTCTAGTGAACAAAGGGGACACATGCCCTTTTTTCTCTAGTGCAATACTAGTCTTTTCAGAAAGCTTACCACTATTTGGATGATAGTGTCGATATCCACCTTGGTTGCCAGGCTGCTATAACATATCCTGTTTTCATACGCACGGCGCGGGAGTGCTGTCTGTTTTAGTCAATATGTTTCACCTGACACTGACGCAAGCGACTTTACCCCCATGTATGATACAACTGTTATCTAAGCCTGTCTAGAATTGACGTCATAGTTCTTCCAAATAGTCACAAACCCTTTTCCCTACCACAATCCTGACAGGCACATCAAAAAGAATACTGTTCGCATCTCTAGAAATATATGGTGTATCCTCTACACATGTTTTTAAAACGCCAAACAGGCAACTGGTTGGCCTCCACCAGCCACGTTTGAATCCCAGGACTTCATTTTGTTACGACCTCATGCTCCAATAGAAACGAAAAAGGAAGTGATATGATGATTGACCGCTTGGGTCCGGTCAAAATACTACTAGCTATAGGACATTGTTATTTTTCAGGCTGTCGATAGAAAATGAATACCTAACACAACATGATATAGGTTTTACATGTGATGAGTACTGGCCAAAACCTCACCTTTATCAGCACGCTCGTGATGTGAGGAACGCTACTGTAACCCACCACTTAACGTCCTTTTCAGGGCGCACAAAAGAGTAACCTACTCATTGTGGGCATTCTCAAACAACAACAACATATGATTATTTCAAGAGGTTTCCAAGTGGGGGTACATGAACAGGTGGGAAGTAAAGCTAACAGGTGAACAACCAGATGACGCATATTACCAGTGAACAGGTGCTAATCTTTAGACTCCGTACAGACCACAACAGATTGAGATACCATCTGTTCAGGAAACTAATTATTGACTTTACCGATGCATATTTCTGTGGGACTAATAAAATGGCGACTGAACATCTGCTGTCAAAAGTGTCCAACAATCAAAGAACAGAGGAAGAACATATGACGATTTTCAATGCCGTTCCTGGACAAGCTCCATGAAGGTACCAATATCATCAGGCTAATCCTTGCTTCCTTTAGATATATTCAAGTTGACATATACAAACGTACAAAGAAGAAGATGAAAATGGCTTCTTCCCGCACAGACATACCGCTCAGTTTTTTTTATAACAACATTGGAATTGTATTTGGCTGGTTATCTTGTTTGTTTGTACAATTGCATCGCCCAGATGACCTTTCGGATACAGCTTTGGGGTTTGTGCCGCAGCGCCAATATCGATCAGTCAAAGGACAACTTTTGTAGTGTCGTTTCCAAAGAGAGAGGTCAAATAGCGAATTTTGTTGAGTGAAAGGCAAGGTTTTAGCCGACGCATGGAGATCTGACATGACCTCTAGTATTTGACTGTAGGTTGGGACAGATGAGGCGTGGTTGCCACTTCAATAATGAGGGCAGTTATCGTGTCGGACTGACTAGTTACGCTTTTGGAAGTGGACAAGAGACGGTTTGGGTGGATAGCGTGGATATACTGCCCTGGGTATGCTATGGATCATGGCAATGGCAGCCTTATGTGATAGCACCAATACTGGGTAAACTGGTTGTGGGTGGAGGCGACGCTCTACAGTACCAATACTGGGGACACTGGTTGTGGGTGGAGGCGACGCTCTACAGTACCAATACTGGGGACACTGGTTGTGGGTGGAGGCGACGCTCTACAGTACCAATACTGGGTACACTGGTTGTGGGTGGAGGCGACGCTCTACAGTACCAATACTGGGTACACTGGTTGTGGGTGGAGGCGACGCTCTACAGTACCAATACTGGGTACACTGGTTGTGGGTGGAGGCGACGCTCTACAGTACCACAATTATGGTATTTTGTGTAACGACACTGCAATCATTCAATCAGCAATCCACAGACTGCAGGATTTTCCTTTCATTCATGAGTCAAGCAATAAGAAATGTCAGAAATGAAAAATCATGAGTGTGTACAATGAGTGAGACTAATTTATTATCAGTATCCGTGCTCTTTAACATCAAATGAAATAGACTTTAGCCCTCCAATCTACCTGGAGAGCAGTGATATCGGCTCTGCTTAACATAACATAATATAATCTAATATCTGAAATCCAGAGCGCTCGAGAACGATGTCAGCCTGTTATGTAATTCTCTAAAAATTATGATTGTATATGTTGATTCTTAATAACAGACATACCGGTCTATGTTTTTGTTGGCTAAATATTATGTCGGTACGGTCAGGTGACAGCTGTAATAATAAGTTGTTTTATCTGTCACTTCGTGGCAGTTAAGTCGTACATATCGGTCTATCACTGCAGATAGTCAAGGACTCCGTGATAAGCACTAAATTAGTATGTGAATATTAGCAGGTAGCATTGTGTTATTGATTGGTACAAAAGCCTAGGGTATATCAGTTGTGCAGTGGAGTACAACAAATAGTGGATTCTTTACGCTAGATACGAAAAATAGAACGACTACTGCAGTCAATACCCTTATTGGGAGTATGTAACAGTAGACTTACGAGCTGTCTCATAGTGGTGTCTTCTGTATTCGTTGCTGTCTGCGTGACGAGTTTGCTGCTCGCCTTCTACACAACTCTTATTAGTCTCATTTTTCGGCATGCTTGGAAGGTTACAGTTCACTTATCGGGCACCACTTGATTGACATTTCAGATTACTCGTCTGTAAATGAGTATCCGACTGTGTTAAATGCAGAGACATAAAATGTCACAAAAGAAGCTAAGTTGCCCCACCTCACGAAAGCTGAGACTTCGTACATTAAATCTCTCACTTCATTTTAAGCGGCAGTGTCTGCTTTAGAACTACCCTGACCTTGAAGTTTAACAGAATCATGGAGACACTATTGTAGATCAATCCTAGGCCCACGTACTTTTCTTGAAGAATACAGAAGGTAAAGTCCTTGTTCTTGCTTCAAGTGTGTTTGAAAACCAGAAAATGTTCAAATATATGTATACAAAATAACCATTACAGTCGAGGACCGACGTTTCGGCCAATTCAGGTCTTTATCAAGAACAGAACAACGCGAAGACATCACATTTAAAAACTCAACTAATCAAGTTCGAAACTACAAAAATGTTGAACAAAGCACTAAATTAATCAAAAATGTAGTTCGAACGATAAGTCCAGCAATATTTTAAACAGTAAGTTGAACAATAAGTTGAACAATAAGTTGAACAATTCGTATATTAATGTAGCTTCTTATTTATTATCACAATTCGTGTAATCTTTGGTTGGCATTGCCTGTTCACTTTGCATGGAACATGATTTGGACTGCACAAAATCGATAATGCAGTTAGACAAAATTAATTTGCTGTTCCTATGGTAGATTATGCGCACATTCAGTTTTAGAACCATGACTATCGATCTGCAGTCCTGGTGTATTTTAATGGAAGCTCAGTATTTAGCGCGTTTGATATGATAATATATAGATTTTGTTTTAAGTTTTATAATAGCGAATATTCTTATCGTTGGCTATACGTAACTTTTTATTAACTCCATTTCTGCTGTGAAGCACTTTGGGGAGCTGCATTTATCAAATTTGAATCAAGTATGTTATTTTGAATGTTGCAAGCCTGTGCTGTCTTAGGAGTTCTGTTATATCGAATATATACCAGTCGTACTTATCCATACCCGGTAGCATAAATGATTCTGTAATAAGCGCACAGTGGTAGTTGACCACTAGAGTATTGAACAATTATAACTTTTTCCTTGTTATGTATTCGACACGTGATATTGTTCATCTAATACTTCTGGTTTCAACATTTATCTTTGTATCTCTCTTGCCGGCAAATAAGATATATTTTTGATCATCTTACGCTCATTCGTCACCTCGTGTCCTGTAACCAAATCTTGCATTGTTATAGGCCAGAAGTGATGTGATAACGCTGCACAAATCTTCCTACGTGAAAAACGCTGCATGAAGACAGTTATTCCTATGTGAAAAACGCTGCATGAAGACAGTTATTCCTATGTGAAAACACAAAATGAAGACTTTATGTTTTCAACTATTCCTCAACGCAATTCTTTCTCTGTGAAATCAAACGGTCAAGACACATTTGGCAGCTTTGAATTATTTAGTATCGACGAATGATTCCGTGTGAAAACATTCAGTGAATGTTACTTTGTATGAGTTGAAACAAATTCATTCTTGCGTGGAAAGTCTTCCAGAGTAGAAGAAGGTGATGATAAAAAATCAGTTGTGAAAAGTTTCTCAACGGACACTGAAACCAGGGAAGTGGAGTTAGTGATAATAACCATGGAACACACAAGGAGTTCATCTCTCGTCTATCTGCTGCAATGACTCGCATCTTGAGAAGTCTATCCGAGGTAAGATTGGAGATTATAAGTAGGTCGGTATGAGTGGATCTGTTATAACTGAAAAGAATAGTTGTAACAACAATAAAATGGTTGTAATAGTAGTCTGTGTGATGTATAAACATGGATGTGTTGTTAGTCTGACTTGATGTATGTTAGGGGATCCGGGATCCTCTCCTAACCCAACCTCACCCCCTCCCATTTTATGCAAATGAAATAGGGTACTTGGCCCAACAATTGTAATCAATGTAATCTCATGTCTGGTAGGATTTTACTTTGGACAAAATATATCCAATTTCTAATTAGGGATATATCTTATCCATCCACTTTACAGCCATGGCCAACGATACATAGCACAATGATCAGCTGACTCTACATATATGGGGGTTCTAACAGACTGAGAGTCTATTCAGAGTACATTTGGACCCAACAGCTCAACAACCTCCAGTTGGCAACCATTATGTATGTAACATGTAAAGGGCTTTTGTCAGGTCTACACGCTTCCGTAATTCACGTAGATAGAACTTTTCATGGGGAGCGAGGAATACAACCACTGTAACCTTTAAAACATTTCGCAAAAGTATTTAAAGAGGGTTGCACGTGGGACTACGAACCTTATCCTGAAATATACATTTATCCATATACATGCACACATATTAATAACGCCCTTTTCAAGTACGGGGGTATGGAGAGATAGGTGGCTAAGAGTATAGGCCTGCCAAATAAATCATTCTTCGGTGTTCGTTCTGAATAGGACGTCGTGACGAAGTTGACAGTGAGGTTTCGATATCTGCACATCTCGGCTGACACATCCGATTTCAGCGCGCCATTTTTTGGACCGGGTTTACCTTCTCTCTTCCACTCCTAGCCAAGCTGCATGACTGCAGTTTGTTTCCATGGCCGCTACTTGGAGACGAAATGGGGTCTTAGTCAGTTTTGGGTCACTGACCCTAATACAAGAAGCCAGCCATGGGTCACTGACCCTGATGCAAGCAGCCAGCTATGAGTGAATGACGCTGACACAAGCAGATAGCTATGAGTCACTGACCCTAACGCAAGCCGACGGTTATTAGTCACTAGCTGCTGTCAACTCATTCCCTGCTGCATCGTCGGCTACGGAATAAAGGTGCTTTCCCATGCCAACAGTCGCGGAATGTTCAGGTTATGTTTTTGATCACCCTAAATAGCAAAATACTAGGTCGTTATCGGAAGTTGCAACCCCTTCCTGGCTAGGACACCATCATTCTAATTGCTCCGCCACATGCTTCTATACAATACATTGCCGCCAGAGCACATGTAAGTGCTCCAATATAGTCCTTTAAGAGGCCTGGCTGAAGTGGTCGTATTGTACTTCACATAAGGCAACAACAGAGGACTAGTTGGCTGCCTTGTGTCAAGATATACTGTATGTGTTCTGTAAATGTGGAATATTTCAATAGCTTACCCCCAAGGCAACATCTATTTAAGATTACATTTTGTTTTTTTAATGTAGGCTTGAAGGTCAGGCTTATATGCCCCAAGCTATTCAATTTGTTGGACAACCTAAGATAATCAGGCTGCGTTCAGATTGGCTCGAAGCAGCCCGTTTGTCTAGAAATGAAACGGGATATCGATACAAGCTATCAGCGAGTGCTGATATAAGAACACTGTACTGGTTGGGATTTGCTCTTGTTGACAATGTGTACTGCGGTAAAGGTAATACTATAGCTGAGAATATTGTAGGGGATGAAGTGTTTAGCTGGACTACATTTATGGCTGGATAGGATGGAGCGTGTGAAGACCGAGAAGCGAACCCGATATCGTGGCCGTTAAGATTTTAGCACTATTGCCACTCTGCCACTCAAACGCTATGGTGTATAGCTGTCCAGAATCAGGTTTTCGACATTAACGATAGAGGGTTCGTTTCTCATAGTAAAGTTATCTGCTCTGCGTCCGGGTCACGGCAACCTTTAGTCTACCTAACTGTAAATGGATACTTGATTTGCAGCTGGGGAAGACACGGCAGCGAAGACAGGTACTGGTGACCTAACAGAAGCTGATAACCGACTCATGAAGCTGATATTTTTTTTTTTTTTTTTTTTTTTTTTTGCTTTCGCCTTGTTTATCTATTCCCCAAGGCGGTGTGCGTTGCACTGTGTTTTTATTTTGCGCCTGTCGGCCCAGTGCATCCGACTTCAGCATGCATTTTATGTAAGGGTCTGCTTCCTCCTGCGTTTTCTAAGGGTTTGCTTCCCCGGGGTAACGGCCGGTGCTGTGATGGGAATCGAACCCACTAGGCCACGCCGTCCCCTATGAAGCTGATATGATATGTGACTACCTTCATCTTAGCAGTAGGAGGAGGTACCCGTCTGTAGAAAGATACAGACCACCAAGCGTTTTGTGACTTCATTAAGTTATGTCATGGGTCCTCAACTAGTGGCGATTATTCTTCAGTTTACTCTGTTAATTACTTATGAATATTTTTTTAACTGTTATTCAAATTGTCAAATCCATAATAAAGATCAAGATGCTGAGCAGCGCATGAGCTGCAGTGGTCAGCGACCCATAGCTGACTGCTAGCGTCAGGGCCAGCGAACCAGAGCTGCCAAGACCCTTCTACACCACCACGCGGTGATCCTGGATAACAGGCTTCAGCAGGGCAGACTGGCTTAAGGAGAAGGGATTGAAGAGGGAATGCTAACCCGGTACTCAAAAAATGGTTGCTGAAGTCGGATGTGTTGGACCGAAAGGTGCAAATATCGCAGTCAGGCTGTATACTACAACACAACGCATTCCGTTCTCTGGACTACATTCTGCTACGTAAGCCCTTTCAGGGTTTGGTAGTGGGAGATTGAGAACGAACGAAGAAGAAGAAGAAGAAGAAGAAATCCATAATAATTTTATATTGCTATTAGATTTTAAAGTACTACATAAAAGTATCTACATAAATGCAAATGCACCGTATTGATATTAACAACTTATATAAAGATTCTCAATATTATATGCATAGTGTTTGAAATGTACCACAGGAATTATATTATCTTGGAAAGGGGGAATATATTTGATATACGGAGAAAATGGTGCATGGGGCAAAAGAGATTGACCCTGTACTGGAACTGTCGTTGCCGGTGGAGATCGGTTCACTTCTCCACAGCCTTAATTTTAATAACCCACTTAAACAAATGCGTGCTAGTCTCTCGCGGCAAATGGATTGGGTTCGGCCTTCAAGTATCGAGAAGCTTCAGTCTACCAAGCTGTAAATAGCTACCCAACTTACCGGTGGAATAGTCAAGGCAGTCTTAGTCAACCTGTACTTCTACAGGGCATGTCCCAGCCCTGGTATGAACTGGATGTAACCGGAAGAAGGGTATTCTGCTTAGAGGGCTAGGCTCGAGCAGCTTAATATTCCGCTGCGTTGGGACAAGCGCTTACGGTGGATGGTTAACCGATGTGCGAGTCCATCTAAATAGACTCAAACACTAGAGCAAAGTAGACCCGCTGTCCTGTTAGGCGCCATCTGTGGTGCTCTAAACAAACCACCTAACCATGGCCGGTGGTATGCCATGGCACACAGCTAGTCGCCTCTTACAACATGCTCTCTGTGAAGAAGTGGTGCTATTCTTGTCCTTGTCATACACAAAGACCCCGGCAGACCACTCGGGCAAGGCAGTATGGCGTTGAATTGGTCACCTCTCTGTTCTAACCTACTGTGTTGATAATATGCATTAAAGGTAAATATGATCATGTTAGCAGACACTGATATCGAGGATGAAGTGTTGGCTAGTTCATTATACGAGGTCACATTTTTCATATTATGTGGAATATATGTTCCCTCGCTGGCCGTCTTTGCTTCCCTACAGTAATTCCCTACAGTAATTCATATGTGTCATTTTACAGATTGGTCAACTGGGGCGTGCATGTAACGAGAGTTTAACCCTGTAATTGTGCCTTAAAGATCGAGTTCTCTACCACTAGACTAAGCAGGCCTTCATTAAACGTGCACATTGGGGACCGGAAAATTGACGTTTCTTTGAAACGGCTTAACGGTTTGAAGTGTTTGGTTCTGTAAGGGGAAGTAAACGTGTAGTGAACCCGACATTACTAGGTCACATGGATAGTCTTACCTGCATTTTCATTGGTTAGACACATCTACAAACATAATATGTTAATTCAGTAGGGTCAGGTGTGAATTGGTGTGTTGACTGAGAGTGGGTGAGATAGAGGGGAGGGAGGTAGAAAGGTAGAGAGCAAGAAAACAAGACACAATAAGAACAAGATGGAGAGAGAGAGAGGCCGAGAGAAAGCTGGATAGAGGGAGAGAGGAAGGGAACGAAAGCGGATGAAAACAAAGAGAGAAAGGATTGACAAAATAGAGAACAGAAAAGAGAGAGAGAAAAAGTGAAAGATAGAAAAAGAGAGAGTGCGGGAAAAAAATAGAAAAGGAATAAGAGAGAGAATAAAAATTAAATGAAACAATACATAAAGAGACAAATGGTAGATAGATAAAGAGAGAAGGAAAGAAAGAGACAGATAATGAGAGAGAAATTGAACGAGAGAGAGAGAGAGACAGAGAGAAGGAAAAAGATAGAAAGAAAGAGTTGTTGTCTAATGCCCACAATAAGTTTAGTTTTTTTGTGCGTCCTGAAAATGGCGTAAAATGCCTGGTTGCAGTAGTTTACCACGCATGCCGAGCGTGCTGATGAAGGTGGACTGCGGTCCTCCATGTGGTTGTGCTATGCTTGGATTAATCTGCGGGACACTCACTCCAACGGACATCTCGTCAGCCAGACTGCCTTGATAACAGCCTGTTTCCAGGGAACGCTACATGGAAGAGAGATTGTGGTCTGGTCAGTATTTTGTGCCTGACTGAGAGGAACAAGATTGATAGGACTGGTTAATATGTCGATTATTCCGACAATCGCTATGTTTCACACTGGGTAGGATACACCTAGACATACTGAGTTCGAGCCCGTGTCTTTGAAATAAGAAGCCATGTTCTACCTCTCGGCCACTTTATCAAATATAACTTACCACCATCTCATTTCCCTTGGAATTCGGGATCTGATTTAATACCAATCCGTACTGCACCAAATGTCGTCTGCTGACCAATCAATGGCCGGCCTCTTTCGAGATTGAAACCTGTGTTTATGAGCAGCACACGCCAAAATTGTGTCTCTGTTGGCCATGCCTAGGCGGCGTAATGGACACCCGACCAACAGGCACAATATAATTCAACAAATGTAAATGTAAAGATCAATGTTGTCATGTAGCTGACACTGCCGTCAAGGAGCAGGTGCTAGAAACTTCCTTGTACTAGATTCTTCTTGTGTTCGATAATTGATGTTTACACCGTCAGTCGAGCACCCATGATAAACACTGACGTTGTGTGTAGCTCTTGTTCATCTTCGTGCAGCTTTGAGTTTAGTGATGAGTCATTCGGCCAGTGAGTCTTGCTCAACTGGTTATTCAAATGGAAGACATGCTCTGAAGTGTTTGTTCAGTCCACACGTGCACGTTGCACAAGCAGACAAATGGATCATGTGCATGTATGTATTTAGTCAGTCCTGAGGTGAAGAATGTTGTACTAGATGTCAGATTCTGTTTAGTCAGTCCTGAGGTGAAGAATGTTGTACTAGATGTCAGATTCTGTTTAGTCAGTCCTGAGGTGAAGAATGTTGTACTAGATGTCAGATTCTGTTTAGTCAGTCCTGAGGTGAAGAATGTTGTACTAGATGTCAGATTCTGTTTAGTCAGTCCTGAGGTGAAGAATGTTGTACTAGATGTCAGATTCTGTTTAGTCAGTCCTGAGGTGAAGAATGTTGTACTAGATGTCAGATTCTGTTTAGTCAGTCCTGAGGTGAAGAATATTGTACTAGATGTCAGATTCTGTTTTGAGGTGATGTGATCAGTCCCCTTCAGACAGATACCAATATACAGCTAGGCAGACTAAAGCATGTCGGTACATGGGATTGAATTCAGTACTTTTACTGAGATATTATACGCTCTAGCCACTCCCCTAGTGATACCCTCAATTCAACATAACCCAGGTTAAACCCTGGTAGACTGCCACACAATAAAAACGGTAATCGCGCATTGATATCATCAACAGCAACATATATATATATGTGTGTGTGAAAGTGCCGTGCCTCGCCAAATGGATGCAGCAATCCAACAAACAACAAAATAGTCCGATCATGCGATAAATTTCAAGGGACACAAACACTTGCTGAAAAAAATTGTTTCAGCCAGTATTTTACTGGTCATGATTTTATGTTTTTCTACATCTTGTAATTCCATCTTTATGCTCATTAAATATGCATCCAATTGTCCCTTCACAGAACATGGTGCGAAGTGCTTCCAACGAGAAAAGGTAAGACAAACATCTACATTGTATGCATTGTTTCTTCGTCAAACTTCATAAAGTCTGGAAATTTGGGATAAGTCAAGAATTACAAGAAAATAGCAGTTTTTTATTTTTATTTTCTTACATGTTGTAAGAGGGGACTGAAGAAGTGTGTGCATAGGATCGCTGTATTGCCGCACTGCAAATGACAGGAAAGAGGCTTTCTTAAAAGCTTTTTAGAGGAAATAAATGTAGTGTTGGATTTATTTTTTTTTGCTTAAATATTTGCCTCACTAGTTTCTACTGGCGGAGGCGCGCCATTTTCCACCCCAGACCGTAGTCAATTGGGTGATATCAGGACGCATAAACCAGTGCTTGGATGCATATGTGCATCTGTATGTACCTATGCTAGGTTTGTGCGCCCTCAGAAGCTAGCCCAACCAAAGTGCAATGGAAGGGCTTTACCACTAGGGCGCGTGTGAAAGTTGTGCAAGGGTGTGACTGTGGGATAGTCAAATGAAACAGAGTGAGGTGAGAAGAGGGAGAAGGGGAAGAGTTGCCCTCAGGGTGAGCTTAAGTATCTTCCTCTGTAGTGTTGGATGAATGAATGCTTCAACATATAGAGAGACGAGGGAAGTTGAGTTCGTTACAGAATCTATTATTATTTATTACGTTATTATTTATTATTTATGCCTTTCTACATTGTCTGTCCCTGAGACAAGCAATAATTGCTATGTGGGGTTTATGCTTGATAATAGGGAAATAAACAGCGGATGGCTGGGGGATTAAGCATTCAAAGAATCGTTAAAGCGGGTTTATTTTCTAAGGGAGGTAACTGTGTTACAGTGCGTGTCGACTCTAGAGGTATGCGGTCTTCACTCCTCAGCTCTATAAATCCTGCTTGACGGATATCAGAAATGGGAATAAACGTCGTGATGACAGTATTTATGAAGTAATGGAGTCTCAACGCCAAAAATGTATGGGTTTAACTAGGTCTATATACATTAGTTGCACATTTAACGTGAGAAAGGAAAGACCAATGGATACTCTTTTTTATTTCAAGGCTGTTCAGTTTTCCGAATTGCCCAAGTGAGTCTGTGTCTTGGAATGACTCGCTTCTGTAGCTTCTTATGTATCCTTACCTACTTTTTGGACCTGCTTTGCGAAAAGGAACAGTGGTCATGTACTGACCTCCCAATAAGAAGAAAAAAAAAGGGGGGGGGGGGGGGGAGGGGTTCCATGACACACAGTTGGCATGTAGTACTACCAAATCAATATGAGATCCATTGTAGAGTTCATAAGCCGCACGCAATTAGTGGGCAGTATCGACTACTTCATTATGAGGTCCGTTGCTGGGTCCATACAACATACACATTGTGTATGCAGTAATCCCAATACAAGATCATTTTGAGGCCCATTATCTTGTCCAGGACAATCACAGCTGACATGCAGTACTACTAGTTCTATATTAGTATGAGTTCCAAGACATACATATTTGGAACTGTCACATCAATTTGAGGCTTGTACTTAGCCCATAACACACAGACGGCATGCAGCACTACCACATCAGTATGAGATTATGCCTTAAACAGACGACGTGCAGCACTACCACATCAATATCCGAATATGACATACACATACGACATTCAGCACTACCACATCAATATGAGAATATGGTATATACAAATGACATGCTACACTACCACACCAGTATGAGATTATGACATACACAGATGGTACTCAGTATTACTACTATCACATCAGTTCCATGTTTATTATCCACACTGACCCCAGTAAATTCATCATAAACACGTGTCCAAATGACCAACACAAACATTAATGGAATAATTTATATTTTCGTGTATGTTTACACAGTTAAACACTTGTCTGGTAGCCAGATTAAAAATAATGGGACCCCTGTAACTTTCCAAGCATATAATAAAAGGTAATTAAAGTAGGTTGTGCATGGGGCTACATGCTTCTAATACAAGGGACAGTTGTAGTGGTGGCCCTATGCTCCGCTTGGGACGAAGAGACGAATCATCATCATATACAGTTACAGATCGTTCCATGTTAAGTGCTGTCGTCGCTGAGGAGGAAGTGGTACTTATTTCATTGCACTCGTTCTCAGATTATGTGACCTGTCCTCATTTGCCCCAACTCAATCAATAGCAGGAATACATCAGGCCCATCATGCATTGAATGAGAATACAGCATTCATAGCCGACTGCTTGTGTCAGGTTCAGAGACCCAGCGCTGACGAAGACCATACTTCGCTTCTAAGTGCTGACAATAGAAACAGACTGCATAGCTGCAACCTGCCTCAGAGAATATGAATGGGAAATGGTGGCTATCGCGATCCCAGAAATCTGACGTGCTGAAACTGAATGTGTCGGCCCAAAAGGTGAAGATTTCGCAGTGTAACAAAACTCACTTAGCTCGGAATGAAAGTCGGAGAAGAATAGTGTGTCCAATTACGTGCTGGTATATGGAAGGGTGACATGAGTATCTTATCCACCCGGTCAATTGTATCATCTAAGGCAAGACGACCAACCTCTCAGCCACACATTTCTAATAATTCAATTTCTAATAATTCAATTTCTAATAATTCAATTTCTAATTATTCCATTTCTAATTATTCCATTTCTAATTATTCCATTTTCACTCCACAGACTGGAGACGTCTTCCAGTGCTGGCAATCTCCAGAAGTTATCCAGACGACTTGCCCTGAGAGACAAGAAGGACCCCGTGTCACCTTCACGGAATCGATCTATAAGCTTAGACTGGTAGGTATCACCTAGGCCACATTAACTAATAGACGTTAATGTACCGCTGGGACAATTGCTGTTAAAGAGCGGTAAGGGTAGGTATCACCTAGGCCCCATTAACTAATAGACGTTAATGTACCGCTGGGACAATTGCTGTTAAAGAGCGGTAAGGGTAGGTATCACCTAGGCCACATTAACTAATAGTCGGTAATGTACCGCTGGGGAAATTACTATTACAGAGCGGTAAGGGTAGGTATCACCTAGGCCACATTAACTAATAGTCGGTAATGTACCGCTGGGGAAATTACTATTACAGAGCGGTAAGGGTAGGTATCACCTAGGCCACATTAACTAATAGTCGGTAATGTACCGCTGGGGAAATTACTATTACAGAGCGGTAAGGGTAGGTATCACCTAGGCCACATTAACTAATAGTCGGTAATGTACCACTGGGGTAATTGCTGTTTCAGAGCGACAAGTCTATATTTTAGTCTTGTAATTTAGAGCCAGGTAACGTAACGCGAACTAAAGGTAAAACACAAGATACATTGTTATCACGGATGAAGTGTTAAAGACTTCATCATACCAGACCTTAGCTTTTTGGTGGAGTGCGGAGTTATCTGTTTCCCTAACAATAACCCTGGTAAAATGGTGCCCATTCAGTTCATTCACAGGTAGATCGACTGGAACATATCGATAACGAGGAGCTAACCTTGGTAATCTTTGCTGTGATAAGTAAATTTCGAAAACGTGTACAGAAATGTTCAATTAATTTGTACATAAAATATGTTGAAAAAGTAGTAGGATAGAAGAACACGTGGTACAAGTGAGACCTTTATCAAATATGGGAGTTAGAGAGAGAGGGAGAGAGAGAGGGGGAGAGAGAGAGATAGAAGAACACGTGGTACAAGTGAGACCTTTATCAAATATGGGAGTTAGAGAGAGAGAGAGATAGAAGAACACGTGGTACAAGTGAGACCTTTATCAAATATGGGAGTTAGAGAGAGAGATAGAAGAACACGTGGTACAAGTGAGACCTTTATCAAATATGGGAGTTAGAGAGAGAGGGAGAGAGAGAGGGAGAGAGAGAGAGATAGAAGAACACGTGGTACAAGTGAGACCTTTATCAAATATGGGAGTTAGAGAGAGAGAGAGGGAGAGAGATAGAAGAACACGTGGTACAAGTGAGACCTTTATCAAATATGGGAGTTAGAGAGAGAGATAGAAGACTACGTGGTACAAGTGAGACCTTTATCAAATATGTGAGAGAGAGAGATAGAAGAACACGTGGTACAAGTGAGACCTTTATCAAATATGGGAGTTAGAGAGAGAGAGAGAGAGGGAGAGAGATAGAAGAACACGTGGTACAAGTGAGACCTTTATCAAATATGGGAGTTAGAGAGAGAGATAGAAGAACACGTGGTACAAGTGAGACCTTTATCAAATATGTGAGTTAGAGAGAGAGATAGAAGAACACGTGGTACAAGTGAGACCTTTATCAAATATGTGTGTGGGAGAGAGAGAGAGAGAGAGAGAGAGAAAGGGGGAGAAAGAGATAGAAAAAGACACAGAGAGAGAGAAAGAGAAAGAGGGGGAGAGAGAGAAAGAGGGAAAGGGAGAAAGAAAGAATAAGTTTAGCACAGAGATGTACGGGATTAAGGTCTTCCAATTTCCTCCAGACACGATGGAACAGTTATGACCAGCCACAGAGCTCAATATACCAACATATATAACAATTAAGATTTATATGAAAAGCTAATATCATTACATAAGCTTTAACACATATTTTATTTGCTGATATTAGTAGGTTTTCATTATTTTGTAAGTGCTGAATTAATTACTATTTTCCGATTTGCCACTGCTAACAATTTCCATTTGCAAAATTTGAAATACTTTTGTCCTTCTCTTAAGAACACAATTTTGCTGTTTGCAATTTCTGCCATAAGAACAATTTCCAATAATTTACTTTGTGAATTGAATTGATCACTTTTTTCAATTTTGTAACGGGTGAAATGTCAATTATCAATTTTGTTTGGGTTAACCTAATGCAATGAAGACTAATTTTACCCCTGCAGCTGGCGAAATAACATGCAAATTAATTATTGTTTTATAAATGGTGAATTCTGGACTATATAAATTTTGATATTTTTATCATTTTCAATCTTATAACTAGTGAAATATATATTATAACAATATTTCACATTGCAAATTGTAAAATTGTGTTACTTATTTCAATTTAGCAACTATTGGAATTATTAATTTGCTTCTATCCAACTTATTTACAGACTTAATTATGTGTATAGATTTGATAATTCCATTTGTTTTGCATAAAGCAATCCAACATAAGTTTGTCAGAGTACAGACCTTAATTGCGGAGACTGTAACATATTATCATTTGTCCGTGACAGGGGAGATGCCCACTCTCTCAAGTTGTTTTCTTCCTCATCGGAAGAGAGTGCCATGGATGTGATCTCGGGCTTGTCTGTCTCACCAAGTGCCCCTGCTTATCTTAGTTACAAGGAGGAGCACAACTACAGCCCCAAGATAAGGCGGGATCTGAAACTATTAACAAGTAAGTCATTCTCGTATGGGTACAAACTGTTAGGCATTGCTGTTTGAGGAAGTGTTAACACATGTCCGATTTCATTCATAAAATATGTACGCCTGGACTTCCAAGACACCATTTAATCATTAAGATTTGTATGTACATGTCTGGGGCACCTTGTATATGTTTAGATACTTGTGCACATGTCTTAAACACTATTTATATATGTGTACATGTATGGGGCACCTTTATATAAATGTATATATTTGTGTAAATGTCTCAGGAATCTTATTTGCAAGTGCTTTTATTTTGTGTGCAAGACCTCCATGCAAGATCTTTTTATGCGAAGCTTGTTTGATATATGCGATGTACCTGCTTGATGATCACATGTGTGGATCTTTGGATCCTTTCCTGCAGAGGAACAAATCGGAACCACTGGAATCTGTTGTGCATGTTGTAAAAGTCATGTATGGAGGGTTGTGCATGCAGTAGACAATCACATCATTTGTAATAAAAGTAGTATGAAAACTACAAATGGAAAAAGGCATGAATTCTTTGTCGCAGCTCTCTCAGAAAATTGAACAACTGTATCAATGACTACTTGCCCCTTCTGAAGTACAACAAATAAAGATAATGGTGATGGTAGCTATAGGAAAAGTTTGGATACGTTTTTTCTTTCTATGTATATTTTGCAGATTCTCAAAAGAAAAAGAGTTCCAGCGTTGATGGTTCTGATGGACAGATCGTGGGTAAACGCAAATCTGATAAAGAGAAGCGAGGTTTGTTTGTTATATTTAAGGCCCATATTTACCAGTAGTATTGCATGAATGTGAATCGTTAACAATGGATAAACAAACAACAAAATCATAAATATAGTTGTTAAATTTAATTCTACACATGTTATGGGCATTTTGAAAAAATGTTTATGATGAAACATTGTAGAAGACATTTTGAAAAGTTAACTGGTAACTAACATAAAATGGAGAATATTTAACAAATATTTTTTTAGTCAAGAGAGGTGAATGTTTGGAATGCATTGCCACAGGAAGAAGTGGAGGCAGGGACAATTAATGCAATTTTTAAAAAAGATTGGATGTGCAAACTTTTTAGAGAAACTAAATGTAAAGGAAACTGGTTGTATACAGACTCTGCTGAGACTTCTAAACCAGTAAAAAGATGTTAAGTTAATTAAAGGATGCCAGTTGCTATTGAAGCACAGCCGCCTGAGGGAAACCAGTCCACCTTCATTAGCACACTCGGGATGTGAGGAAAGCTACTACAACCCGCCATTTTCAGGGTGCACAAAAGAGTAAACTTACTCATTGTGGGTATTCAATAACAACTACAATGGTGGCCCTATATTTCACCTGGAGTAGAAAAAGACAAGACACAAATATTTAATATGAGCCCTACAATACAAACAGTATTGTGGCATCTATTTGTCATGAGTTTCTGCTAAATTGTAAAGATGAAACTTTAATATGCAATGAAATTCAGTAAATGGCTGCTGAGAAGCAATTCAAAAAATCAAATGGGGATTTAACATAAGAACAGCAACAAATGGGTTAAATAAGGAAGACTTTAATAGGTCAAAATGGTCGAATATCATTGTCTGTTACCGTGTCTATGTAAATTGTTCTAGTTTTTCATTAGCCAAATATAAACTTTCAAGCCATTCTATGTTACACTTCCATTTGTGCTGAGTGTTTTGGACATTAAATATGCTAGGAAAATAATCCTACTCGTCCCAGGTGTGTTAAACTTTATTTTTATGTTGTTTTTATAAAACGTTTTAGGAAATTTAATATTGCATATTTTATTTTATATGACATAACTGACGGGTGTACAAAGTGAATGCCTGATATGTTTATCAGTTGGTTGTTATTTGTTTTCCCTCTCAATAAATAATAGTTACTTTTAACTTTCCATACTTTCTTCAGCTCTGTTTGATGCCGTTGAGCAGCAGGACTATGATTTGGCTAAGGCCATACTTGACAGCTTGTCTGTGAATATTAACAGGTAAGGTAGCTTTTTCTGGTTGTTTGTTTGGGTTTTAACAAGATTAATTTTGATTTGTTTTTTTAACTTCTGCTCTAAAAGCATCTTTAAGTTAGGGTTGCCAAGCAGATAATATACAAGAGTTAACTAGATGATAGTTCAGTAACTCACTGAATGGGGGGTTGTTTCCTGAATGTTGATTAGAATATTGTATCTGACACACTGACTTGTCAATTTGTTATTGATAGAATTCAATGACAAAAATTGTTCAGTTGTAATATTAATTGGCAAATTGTTTCTTTAAGACTGCTCTTTCTATCTCTCGCTCTCACAATGTACTCTTACAACAACTATTATTAGGCTCCATGTCAATCAGTTCAAATGACATACTAATTTAAAATAAATGTTTGTGACTTAATTTATCCTGGTGGAGGAACCTACCTCCTACCAGGCGCATCAGCAGGATTGCGGATTACTGAAAGGCCTCCTAATTTGGAGGTTAGCTGAGAATATATAAGCAGCCGTGGACAAAAACGGGTCGGCAGGCATGGAGGCTGTAAGAGGCAGCCCCTCCACCATGCAACGACACAACAGACCTGTTTGTCTTAACAAATGATTACAAGTCAAAACATAGAGAAAACTAGACTGGTCTCAACAGCGACAAACAGGCGAGAAATAAGAACCACGATTTACGGAACATGGAATGTAAGACGTATAAACGGAAAAGAAAATGAACTAATAAAGGAGATGAAGAGAGCAAAATTGACAGTCCTGGCACTTACAGAAACAAAGAAAAAGGGACAAGGCGTTTTGGACCATGACGGCAACATGTTATACTACAGCAGAGTTCCCATGACTGAAAGAGCCAGGGCAGGGGTGGGCTGTATAGTGGATAGTAATAACAAAGCAAACATTAAAGGATGGAAGTTCATTTCAGAACGACTGATGGTTCTAAGTCTACAAGAGGAGGATAGTCAAATGGATATTGTCACTGTGTATGCCCCAAACGAAGATGAGAGCACTGACATAAAAGATGAATTTTATGAGCTCCTTCAAAGGACCGTTGAAATTTGTTAAAAAACAAGGTGCGCTGTTGACCACCCCAGAAGAGTTGATAAACAGATGGAAAGAATATTTCTCAGATCTCCTTGGAGTGGAGGAAAACCAAGCTCTAGAAGTAACAGTCCCAATTCAAGAAGAGGAAGCCATGGAGGGGAACGATAATATCACAATGGAAGAACTAAAGGTAGCATTGGAGAAAACTAAGATTGGTAAAGCAGCAGGAAATGATGGTATAACACTAGAAATGGCTAAATATATGGGAGCGGCAGGAGAGATACTATTCATGAAGATTCTCAAGTCCGCTTGGCACCACAAGAAGATACCAAGAGACTGGGAGGTTGCAATAATAATACCAATATTTAAAAAGGATGACAATCGACAATGTGAAAATCAGAGAGGTATTTCCATTCTCAGTGTCCCCGGGAAAGTCTACTCTAGGATTCTAGAACAGCGATTAAGAGGTCTAGCAGAGCCAAATATGGACAAAGCTCAATGTGGGTTTTGGGCAAACAGAAGTACTCAATACCTTATCTTTACACTCAGACAGCTAAGTGAAAAGGCTCTTGAATATGATAAGGAGAAGCATCTCTAATTTTTGGATTTGGAGAAAGCATTTGATAGTCGCTTAGGACAAACTCTGGGAGTGCCTGACAAGGAAGAACATTCCAGGACCCCTGATCTCTGCCATACAGAGTTTCTATAAAACATGCAAAAACTATGTGCGGACATCAAATCAAAAGTCAGTATAGTTCAAGACCACCTAGCGAAGCAAGACAGGGTGACATTCTATCACCGTACCTTTTCATACTCCTCATGGATGAAGTCATCAAAGCCTACAAGGAACGGACAAAAAAGTATGAAGTAGGGTACTGGAAGATGAGACCAAGTTACATAGCGGAACTAGCATTTGCAGATGATGTGGCCTAAATCACAATTAAGTAAGTAACTTAATTTATCCACAAATTGCTCATCTCACATTTTACCATAACAAACGATGGACACAATTTTCTTATAATAAGCTGCATGTCTGATCTGTTCCATACAGTTTAAATGGAGAAAACCTGACTGTCCTTGACATTGCTGTGATGACCAATAACATTCCTATGGCTAAGATGTTACTTTCTAAAGGTGCCAAAGAGAGTCCAATTTGTAAGCATATCTTATTTCATGTCCTTTAAATATCTGCCCATTGTTTCACACTCCCATATTTATTATTTGTGTCTGGACAGAATTCAAATTGATAAGTTGATAGTATGACCATTCTGCAACAAGGTACACGATATGAACATTGTGGAATACAATGGAACTTTCTAGGCTATAATGTTAGTAATCGGTCAAGTCCAAACATGTTACATAATCTTCTTTAGATGTTGCCCACAGTTGCATGATGGTAGAAAGAAAAAACCTGCAACCAGCTAGATTGAGCACTTAATTTTCCCTCAATTATAAACCACAATAAAATGTAAAGAAGACCTCTGCTCCCCTTGGTAGACAAGGATACGCAAGGTCAAATCAAGACCCCTGAATAAATACTGGCAACACTCATTTAAAAAATCTTAAACAATTATTTGCTTTTGTTGTTTGTTCATGTCGAGTACATTTTGCCACATTATTTAATGAAAACGATAATATTGCTCCCTTTATTTTTGAACAGTTCAACGTGGGGAATGTCGCCTACAAAGACTGGAGTCTCTGGTGACAGAAGCTGAGAAACGAGTCATAGACCTAACAGCTACAGTTCTTAGTGCTTCATCCGGCAATGCTAACATTTCCCCTGCCCAGCTCAGAGTGAGTAACTTTACTTATCTCATTGGTATTATCCATTCAGTCGTCCTGCATTGTTTATCTTTGCTCATTTCAGCGTAGTGGACAGATTCACTTTGGTAGTTTTGGAACACTGGGCTATAGTATGTGTATTAGTTCTTGCACACTGGCAACAGTGTCATGCCTCACAGTTTTGTAGCCACTATTGTTTATATAGACCTGTAGGGTTGTTAAATTAATGTTGATATTATTTACAATCTATGGTGCAAATGAAAAGCAGTATCTGGGACTAACGACAAAACAAATAAAATATCATAAATGATCTTAATAATGGAGATGGTGATCATGAGGAACGATAAAAGAACTACTGCCAAGATAACCTGAGTTGAAAAACAGCAATTATTACTGTTACATTGACATGGAGATTTGCCATCCACAGAACCATAAAGAAGCAAAGACACTCATAAAACTGTCCATAAGGATGGAATGGAGAGACCAGCACAAATAATACAAGTCAGAAGATGACAGCATACACAAACTTAGCAGAGATGGGCAGGCAGAAATGAGCAAACAAAGATCTTCCAACAGAATTGGACATTGCAAACTCAATGCCCATCTCGACAGAATGGATCTTAGAAACACCTCCACATGTGACTGGGAGCACCCAAACAAATACCAAAACATATTTTGCAGGACTGCCATACTTATGCAGACCAAAAACAGACAGTCTGGCCCAGGGAAGTGACCATGCTGGATAAGAAAAGTTGTGGAGCACTGGCAAAGACCTGAAACGCAGTTTCCTTTGTGAACCTCACTTGCGAAAAGCATTGCATCAGTTGACTGAAGAAAAATAACTGTTGCATTAATGTGTATTTTCGTACTCCACACTTTAAGTGGCGCAAGGAGCAACATCAGGGTCAGGTGGAACATATTGATCAAGGCCTCAACTCACATCCATATCAGTCTCCCTAAAACAGGGTAGTGTAACAGCAGTCTATCCAACGAGGTGGGAATCGACACTGTAATCCCCATAGTGGTGAGCTTGCTGAGGAGCCTCGCGTTGCACTAGGGCTACATAGATTCCAGTCCACCTTCTCAAGTACACGCTGGGATGTGAAAAGAGCCCCCACCAAAGAAACATCAAGAGTTGAATTAATTCAGTCTGAATGGCTTGGATTGCCTTCGTTCATCCTCAATCTCCCGTTACCAAACCCTGAAAAGGCTTAAGTAGCAGAATGTAGTCCAGAGAACGGAATGCGTTGTGTAATAGTTTACAGCTTGACTGCAATATTTGCACCTTTCGGTCCGACACATTCGACTTCAGCAAGCATTTTTTTAATACCAAGTTAGCCTTTCTTCTTCGATCCATTCTCCTTAGCCAGTCTGCTCTGTTGCAGTCTGTTATCCAGGATCACCACGTGTAGGTGTAGAAGGGTCTTGGCAGCTCTGGTTCGCTGGTCCTGACGCTAGCAGTCAGCTATGGGTCGCTGACCACTGCAGCTCATGGGCTGCTTTGCATCTTGATCCCTTGTGATGCTCTTCACACCAGATGTTAATTATGTTGTTGAATGACCACAATCAGTGAGATTACTCTCTTGGGGGCCCTGAAAAGTGTGTTAAGTGGTGGGTTGCAGTAGCTTTCCTCACATCCCGATCATGGTGATGAAGGTGGACTGTGGTCCTCTAGGCTGTTGCTATGTTTGGCTTCATATGTGTCTTGCTCACTACTATGGGTATCATGTCCACGCCCTATCTTGTTAGCCAGGCTGCTGGGAAAACAACCCATTTCCAGTAAAGTTAAGTGGGAGTCTTGACCAGTATATTTTACCAGACTGTGACTAACATGTCCAACCAGTATGTTTTGCCTGACCAGACATTAGTCTCCTCTCTCCCTGATTATGTAATAATTACAAACTATATATCCATTTTGTGTATTACTAGTTAAATAACAATATTTGCTTTATAATTTGCTTTTAAGGAAAATGAAAAGCAACTGGGACACTGGGAATTCCGGCATCGCCTATTGAAAAGAATTAGGGCAGGCTACGAACATGCTAGTAAGTGATGGAGTTATAACATTAACATATTTTTACATAGTTTCATTGTCTTTTACTATTTATAGAGGGCTGAAGCATGGTAAAGCTGTTAGTGGCAAAGCTTCTTTGTTGTTGTCTGTTCTCAAACTCTCGCTACTAAGTAGCAGGATGAAGTCCGAAGAATGCTATGCATTGTGTCGTAGTTTGCAGCTTGACTGCGATATTTGCACCTTTCGGTCACATCCAATTTCAGCAAGACATTTTTGGGGTCCAGGATAGCCTTCCCTCTTCGATCCCTTCTCCTTACCCAGTCTGCCCTGTTGCAGCCTATTATCTAGTATCAACACTGGAGGTGGGGAAGGGTCTTTGCAGCTCTTGGTCGCTGACCCTGACACAAGTTGTCAACTTTGGGTCAGTGAGTGCTACAGCTCATCCACTGCTCAGTATCTTGATCCAAGTGGCACAGCTAATAACTCAAACTTGCAGGTGTTCAGACTTGTGAAACAGCAAGATTGTACCTCTGTGGGAAGAAAACCCATTTTGTAAATGTGTGCAGAAGTCGCAAACAATGAACGATTAGATTACAAAACATAGTACAATGTATTCTGCCCTAGTTAAAAGTGCATGAGAGAAAGAAAGAATGCCCTTTTTGTTAATGAAAGCAAATGTGCACTTATCTATAACAGTAAAGTAGTTGGGTTTATGACCCACTTGTGGTACGCTGCAGTAATAACTGATATCTAACTGCTAAAGTTCAGGAAGTAAATCTGTCACCCCACAACGCTCATTTAATCTAGCAGAACCTGAGATTATTTATTGATACAATAGTGTTTAAAGGTTAAAGCCTCTGATTAAAATAGCAAGACCATGGAAGCGATGACCATCTATAAAAATGCAGCCACCCCTCCCCCGCCTCCCCAATTGCCATAACAATTCCTCCACAACTTTAAATACATACACACTCAAATGACATCTGATGAGTGATATAAATCAGATGAAAACAATTCAATTAACCCTGGCAAAACAGTTTTCTCTAAAAGAATTGCTATTTATGTCAAACGAAATATGAAAGAGAGTTCTTCAGTGGCAAATAAATGCAATTCTATGTGTGTGTGTGTGGGGGGGGGGGGGGGGGTGTGGGTGTAATTAAAAAGAGCAGATTGATAATGAGTAAAATTGCTGGGAAAAGTGGTAGTTGACATCAAAACATTTCATACTGGATGGTTTACCCTCATCACATATAAGAGACAAAACAATAACAAACTTCAGGAATAGGAAAAAGAATTCTGGTGATTTATAACTGCCTAAATCATTGGAGGTTTCATAAAAAGAAAAATGAGAACACATGTAATTGCAGCAATTTCTTATTTGTTATTCTACCTAAAAATACCTCACATTAAATTCCTTGCACACATTGGTGAGATATGATTACCAAAGAAACATATTTTAATATTGTTTCTGTTTCTCTAATCAAGGTCCCCCAGAACCTCCAACAAATGTTAAGCTGGAGGTCAGTAGCAATTCCTCTCTGATGGTCAGCTTCTTTGAGCCCCAGAACCATAATAGGGCGGTTGTTACCAAATATAAAGGTAGGTCAGTTTTGTCTCATGTTTGTTCTTTTTTCTATTGATTGTATGTCCGTTGATTGTATGTACCTATTGAATGTGTGCTTTTATATTATCTGCCTCGTGATTATCTTCCTGTTGATAATCTTGCTGTTTATTGTGCCCTGTTGATTATGTGTCTGTTGATTGTCAATCTGTTGATTGCATACCATTTGGGTTTGTGTGTAGCTTCATACTGTGACATGAGATTTACAAACTTTAATTCATGTAGTGTCCTATACATCTTCATTATCTCTCTTCAATCTCCAGCTGTAGTTCTTGTTGTCCTGTTTTGTGGTCCACTTTCAATCAATCAATCAATCAATCAATTAAAGCCTGTCGCTCCTCTCAGTGCATAAACCATTGATAACATCCCTCCAACATACACAGTTTTGGGCCGCTCTTTCTGCCACTCTCTGAGTGTAATCATTTAATCTTAGATCCTTCTCACATTCTCTCCAATGTGTATTTTTTGGTCTACCTCTCTCTCTCTTCCCTTGAGGATTTCATGTTACAGTCTGTTTGACTATGTTGGACAGTGCCTTCCGTAGCACACATCCTATTCAGTCCCATTTTCTTCACTTAATTTGTTGTTCCAGTGGATGGTGTTGGCCCCTTTCCCATAGGTCTTCATTCGCACCATGTCCTGTCACTTTAGGACCATTATCTTTTGCATGAATCTGTTAACGAAGGACTGGAGTCTTTGTTGCATGGCCTTGGCTGCTCTCCATGTCTCTGTTTCATACAACAGCACAGACTTGACACTGGCGTTGAATATTCTAACTTTGGTGTGAATTTTGATTTCTCTGGATCTCCATATATTGTTTAGCGTCAGGAATGTCCCTCTTGCCTTTCCATTCTTGATCCAAAAGTCTGCATCTGTACCTCCTGCTGTGTCAAATGTGCTGCCTAAGTAGGTAAAGGTATCCACTTTTTCCAATTGCTCTCACTCCAGCATAACTGATAGTGAGTTTAAGGAGCTTGGTTTTCTTCATGCTGATATTCAGTCCAAATTTGGCTGATTGTTTTTTCAGCGTATCAAGTTTTTCTTGCATCATTATTGGATTGTATTTATTTAAAATCCAGTGGTCCCCAATTCTTTTCTGACAATATTCATCCCCACTATCAATAATAGATGATTGGTGACATTAAAACATGCACAAAAACACACAAACACAACACATTTTATATTTGGTTTACAGAACCAGCAAAAAATCATTATTGATCCACTGGGGTCTGTGGACCCCAGTTTAGTGCCCACTAGTTTAAACCACAAAACGTTATTAACTTTGTCTTTTTCTTCATGTTGATTACAGTGGAGTGGAGCCCACATGAAAGCTTCGTGCCTGTCGCAGGGGAAATGATCATTGAGGAGCAGCCTCGTCTGGAGTTAGTGATCAAAAACCTCACTAAGGGAAACACATACTTTGTCCGAGTTTGTGCCTGGAACATGAAAGGTTATGGGCCTTACTGCAACAGTGAGCCTGCTTCTGCAGTACCGTCAAGTATGCTGTTTGCTCATATATTTTTTTTGTTTTCTTTACATATTATTATTGTTTGCATTACAAATAATAAAGATTGTTTTTTATTGTCTGGATATAGTATGAGTCTTGTTCCAGTATTGAATATGGTCCTACAGCACCTTCAAGTATGACTTTTATCTTTTATTTATTTTGGTACTATCTCAACATAATGTTTCTCTTTTATTGTGGTAGATTCTGAACTTGGTGTATGATAGGCTTTAGGTTTTAATGCACCAGCATAATTGCTTAGACAGTAACTTTAAGATTGCTTTTTGTTCATTACTTTATTTACTGGTAACATTCCTCAAAGATTCTTTGTTATTGATTCTGAATATAACATATTATGGCTCTTACTCTAGCATGGACTCTATTTCTACAGTATGAATATTTAAAATGTATTTAATTGTACATTTAAACATCCTAGTTTTAAATTTCTTGTTGCCGAAGAAGCTTTTGTCATATCAATCTTTTTCTTCTATTTTATTCTCTCTGAATCATATGCTAGAAACCACTTGCAGCTGTCTCCCTTACATGAAATGTATGTGGTAGCATCTATGTGTGTTACACAAAACCTATGTGGTAGCATCTATGTGTGTAACACAAAACCTATGTGGTAGCATCTATGTGTGTTACACAAAACCTATGTGGTAGCATCTATGTGTGTTACACAAAACCTATGTGGTAGCATCTATGTGTGTTACACAAAACCTATGTGGTAGCATCTATGTGTGTTACACAAAACCTATGTGGTAGCATCTATGTGTGTTACACAAAACCTATGTGGTAGCATCTATGTGTGTTACACAAAACCTATGTGGTAGCATCTATGTGTGTTACACAAAACCTATGTGGTAGCATCTATGTGTGTTACACAAAACCTATGTGGTAGCATCTATGTGTGTTACACAAAACCTATGTGGTAGCATCTATGTGTGTTACACAAAACCTATGTGACAGCACTAATGTGTGTTACACAAAACATATGTGGTAGCATCTATGTGTGTTACACAAAACCTATGTGGTAGCATCTATGTGTGTTACACAAAACCTATGTGGTAGCATCTATGTGTGTTACACAAAACCTATGTGACAGCACTAATGTGTGTTACACAAAACCTTTGTGACAGCACTAATGTGTGTTACACAAAACCTATGTGACAGCACTAATGTGTGTTACACAAAACCTATGTGACAGCACTAATGTGTGTTACACAAAACCTATGTGACAGCACTAATGTGTGTTACACAAAACCTATGTGACAGCACTAATTTATGGTCATGCAGTTTTGTTTTCTATAGCAATTTGTTTCACATGATCAGATTATCAATCCCATCTTCTTCTTTCCCCATTGCTTCATATGGTGGAGCATAGGTCAAACATTGCATTTGGTTTACCTGAACCAGCTTTTAGAAAGCCTGCTTCTGCTCATTTGCAGTATAGTTGCATGACAACAGTTTCTACATGGTGAGGCAGTGTCCTGAGGCCTTCCATCTGCGCAACCAGAGATGCATTCTCTGGATCCACTGGCACAACCTGGTTTCCAACAGTAAAGTAGCTTGGCATACTCAACTTGTAGGCATTGCATTGACGATTCACCGCCTTTGCATCTCACTCTTCGGTTACGTTGGCCATCTACACTGGGAAGTCCTGTCCCCCAAGATGCTCCGGTTGGTTGTGGGAGCGAGGGACATGTACTCATCCTGAAAATGTCCTTGGGGTTGACCTCACAACACCTGGCTGAAACAAATTGGCAGCTCCTCAACAGAACTGCAGGTTGCTTGGGATGCAACCATCAGACATGGTCAATGCGATGGGCTCTGTGCACCTAAGCGTACTTTTGTTGCAATGTATTGAGGCCTGCCCCCCTGCACAACCTTCCTCTGTCATGTCTTTTTTTTTTTTTTTTTTTTTTTTTTTTATTTGCATTCACCTTATTCCCCAAGGTGGGTGTGCATTGCACTGTGGTTCTTATTTTGCGCCTATCGGCCCAGTGCATCCAACTTCAGCATGGATTTTATGTAAGGGTCTGCTTCTTCCTGCATTGTCTAAGGGTTTGCTTCCCCGAGGTAATGGCCGGTGCTGTAATGGGGATCGAACCCAGCACCTTCGGATTGTCCACCGTGCCACTTAACCACTAGGCCACACCGTCCTGTCATGTCTTATGACATGCATGTAAGGAAAAACATTAGTCCTATTATTTTTGTCTCATGAACCACACTGGTGATGTTAAGCTCATGCACGATTATACATAGTCCCATTCTACAACATGCCTAGGGGGTTACAGTCTTTTATTATTTGTTCCCCATGTGTCAGGTGATTTAATGTATATTTTCCCATTTTCTAACATTTTATTTTGTGTATGGATTCTGTAACAGGTTGGAGAGAGGTAGAGGATATTCCATCAAGGTTAGAAGGGAAGGTTGCATCTCTGTACACATTATACCATCAAATCAAGAGGTCAAGACCACCAGACACTACCGAAATGAAAGGTAGTGTTCTTGTTCAGGTTATAATTGTATCTTTGCTTCCAAATGTTAGAAAAACTCTTCATAGAGACTAGATTAGGCTGCAGAAAAAACTAACTATCTATGACTGAAGATATGAATAAGAAGAATTGGTGAAAATGCAGTTTTATATAAGAAAGTTAAAAAACACATGTACCTGCATTATGATTTATAACGGACTGGTCACAAAATAAAGATACTAAGAATAACAACATAATTCAATAAATATTAGTATACAACCAATGGTAAATCAGTGATCTTAGGCAGGTTACTACAGCAAGCTTTGTAATCACTTTAATTTTCATACTTATTTCATACTTTCCAAATTTTATTATGATTTATTCAGTCTTTCATAAACATCTTTGTGGTTCAAAATGTCTGTTTGCTTCTGTTGCTATTTTAATGTATAACCTTCTTCAGTATTATTTTTATCTTAAATTGTTTACATAGAACTTGTATTTTCAAAAATTGGATTCTCCTGGATAAATGAGAATCATGTGCATAGTGCTTGGGTCAAACAATCCTAGATGAGTGTAGACCTTTAACAAAGAACTGCCAAAATTTCCTATCATGACTAGATCATCCCATGCCTTCTCTTGTTTTCTTAATGTTTGATTTACGCTTTTTCTTTCAAGTAAGTCATGCCTGCCTCTCGCCTCTTGCAAAGGGGTACCCAAGGCAGAGACTTGCTTGTTATAGTACCATGAGGATACCATAATGTGTGCCCTATCCTACATCATTGGTGACCTCAAATGTCACATTTTACGAGTTGCCCAGTTCTGATAATAGACATGTATGAGTGACCTCATAGTACCATTAATTCTTCTTCTTCTTCTTCATCGTACGCTGTTTACAGCGATATTTACGTTGCACTGTTTTATTTTGTTAAGCCTGTGGCTCAGTGCATCCGATTTCAACAGGCGTTTCTGTAGGGTTGCCCTCCTTAGCCTTTGGCTGTCCCCAGCCTAACTGCAAGGCAGCAGTTGTTTTTGGTCAGAGTTGTCTCTCTTAGGAAGTTGTCTTGCAGGACTATCGAGTCTTCCCTACTCGTGTCTATAGGGTTTGGCAATGATATGATGGACTGTGTACTAGTTTGTACTATCCCGGAAGAGAGGCAGTTCAGTGTGACTTTGTCCCAGGATCGTCACGTTCTGCCAGAAACGTAGCATATGCATGTGAGTGAGGTATCTCTTTGCTCCCTTTATTTTCTCGGCTCATCTGCAGTGATGGTACGCCTAGCATTCCCCGCCACCCGGGAGGTTGTCACAATAGGGCAGGAGGTGCAATGTCCGCTGGACTGCATCTCTTCTGTGTCCATTGGGATGACTGATAGCAGACAGAGGCAAAGAGCGAGGCAGGAGTGCATTTTACTAGGTGCATTTCTGCGGCTCGATCGGGCCGGGCTGAGACGCAAGCCCCAGCCATGTCGTAGCCTCCCATCACAGCGGTGCTGAGATTTAGGGCGGGATTCTGGCTTAGAGGCGTTCGGCCGTAGTCCCTCAGATGGTAGCTTATCAGCCAAGCACGTGGACCAAATGTCAGCGACCTGTGATTCCTCTCGAAATAGTGCATTTGACCAGAGGACAAGCCTGGTCATTGCACGGAGATGTTGTTCGCCTGGTGTGCGGACATATCTCATGGTCAAGGGTTGAGTCTCAGCAGTTCGCAATGAGGTAGCTGATCTACTGCTTAGGGCATCCCGACGGAGAACTAAGTCTTCTACAAATGGTTTCATACCTCATCGCCGTATGGGGTGAATATCGAGCAGCTTCTCGCCCGCTTTGATCGGCGGATGGCAGAGACCTCATACTGCAGCTCGACCGGGCGGGGCTGGAGCGGGAGCCCCAGGTCCCCACCATGTCGAAGCCTCCCTTTGCAATTGTGCTGAGCTTTTGGGCGGAATTTTGGCTTAGAGGCGTTCGGCCGTAATCCCTCACCTTGTAGCCTCGCGCCTTTGTCTTATAAGCCTAGTACATGAACCAAATGTCTCTGGCTCCTCTCGAGTTGAGCAGGATTACCATAGCAACGCCCTATCATTAGTAGGGTAAAACTGACCTGTCTTCCGAGGGTCTATTTCCAGCACCCGTTCAATATTAGACCAGACGTATCAATAGAGGGCTTTTTAGTTTGTCAATGGCCAAGTTTCTGGAACCTGCGATTTCTGCAGGGTTAAGACCACATTACCATAGCAGGCGCTCTTTCATTAGGGGGTTAAGAGACTGACCTGTCTTCCGTGGGTCTAATACTAGCACATGTTCACTATTAGACCCCACAAAGGTGCTCTTGATTTGACAGTCATTCTACAGTATTGGCGTGTTAAGTCAATTTAAGCCGCAGGCTCCTCTCCTGGCAGTGCTCTTCCGTCAATTCCTTTATCAAACACAGAATGCAGACCAACCGAGCCACAGAGGGCATAACCCCAGATTTCTGAGGGTCTAAATCCAGCACCCGTTCCATATTAGACCCAAGGAAAGTGGTCTCGGCATGTCAGTCATTTCAGTGTTGGCTGTGTTGAGTCAAATTAAGCCGCAGGCTCCACTCCTGGTGGTGCCCTTCCGTCAATTCCTTTAAGTTTCAGCTTTGCAACCATACTTCCCTCGGAACCCAAACACTTTGGTTTCCCGGAAGCTGCCCGCAGAGTCATTGAAGCAACTACTCCGGATCGCTAGTGGCATCGTTTATGGTCAGAACTACGACGGTATCTGATCATCTTCACGCCTCTGACTTTCGTTCTTGATTAATGAAAACATTCTTGACAAATGCTTTCGCAGTAGCTCGTCTTGCGGCGATCCAAGAATTTCACCTCTAACGCCGCAATACGAATGCCCCCGTTTGTCCCTGTTAATCATTACCTCCAGTTCCGAAAACCAACAAAATAGAACCGAGGTCCTATTCCATTATTCCATGCATCATTATTCAGGCAGCCGAGGCCTGCTTTGAACACTCTAATTTTTTCAAAGTAAACGCGCCGGCCACCCAGGACGCTCAGCGAAGAGCACCAGTGAGAGAGAGCCGGCAGACGTTAGGGCAGGAGACAACAGGCAGTGAATCGGCGCCAGCCGGACCGCCCGCCTGCGCCTGAGATCCAACTACGAGCTTTTTAACTGCAACAACTTTAATACACGCTATTGGAGCTGGAATTTCCGCGGCTGCTGGCACCAGACTTGCCCTCCAATAGATCCTCGTTAAAGGGTTTAAAGTGTACTCATTCCAATTACGGGGCCTCGAAAGAGTCCCGTATTGTTATTTTTCGTCACTACCTCCCCGTGCCGGGAGTGGGTAATTTGCGCGCCTGCTGCCTTCCTTGGATGTGGTAGCCATTTCTCATGCTCCCTCTCCGGAATCGAACCCTGATTCCCCGTTACCCGTTACAAACATGGTAGGCATGTCACGTACCATCGACATTTGATAGGGCAGACATTTGAAAGATGCGTCGCCGGCACATGAGGCCATGTGATCAGCACAAAGTTATCCAGAGTCACCAGTGGGGACGCCGCAACCCCGCGAGGGGAAACGACAATTGGTTTTGAACTAATAAAAGCACTCTTTCCGCAAGCGTCGGAGCTTGGTAAGCATATATTAGCTCTTGAATTGCCACAGTTATCCAAGTAGGATCGTGTCATCTAAGGAACCTCGACAGTGTGAACTTAGACATGCATGGCTTAATCTTTGAGACAAGCATATGACTACTGGCAGGATCAACCAGATATCTGTCGGAGACGTACGTACTGCACACACCGGTTGGCGGAGGACGGGTGTGTAAAAAGCCTCACTGGGACGGCCGCACGGACATACGGTTGTTCCCCCCGTCCCTCACTCCGTCGACCTAGGACCGCCTGACAGGGGCCCCTACACACACCAGACGACCGACCGACCAGGCTCGCTCGAGGAGGGATGGCAGCGCTCTGTGCAGAACGGATCCCAACGACCCCGGCGATGAATTTCACTGGGACTAGAGACAATTTGGCCTGCCGGCCTGCCCTTCTCCCGAGGGTTGTCCCCGGGAGAACACAAGCTCTTTGCGAGAGTCTGACCATCAGCGAGACGAACTGTCGAGCTCTGCTATAAGCCTTCGAAAAATCACCACCGACTGTAAAAGTTTCTCGTTACGGACCAGAGCAGCGCACCTCATTGGAGGCCACGACAAAAAAAACCGCTTCCTGAAACCTCTACGGGGAAAGGCGGGCAAGCGTTTTCCGCAAGCCCACGCTATCGCTCCGTCTGGCGGGACTGAGATCGCTTTACGAACACTGGTTGAGATTGAATCGCGGCGGCGAGACAACTACCCCAGATTGGCAATGATATGATATGATGGACTATGTACTAGTTTGTACTATCCCGGAAGAGAGGCAGTCCAGTGTGACTGTGTCTCAGGATCGACACGTCCTGCCAGAAACGTAGCATATGCATGTGAGTGAGGTATCTCTTTGCTCCTTGTATTTTCTCAGCTCATCTGCAGTGATGTACCATTCATTCAATCTGGTGCAAACAATCATTGTTGAAAGTCTGTAGCTTCTTTGGTAGTCGCTAGAGAGCCACTCAAAATAAGTATTCATTAGTGAGCAAATATGATTGTCATATAATGAGAATATCATATACCGTATGTATATTTGCTTTGCAAATAAGATTGTTCAGCTTCAGAAGCATTTATCACATGCAATATTGACAAAGTTATTAACCCATTTTTCTGTCTAGTCAGCGCCCAGGACTTAGCCACAATGCATGCCAGTTTTCACAGCTGTAAAAATTAGTACCTGACTCTAATGAATAAAAATGAAAAGGAAGTATGCAATATGAAACTGGCACCCAATCTAATAAAGAGGAAGACTTGGCACAATGACGTCTTTAGCACTTCACCTCTAATTGCAGTATATGTAATGGGATTGTCTTTGTATTTGACTTCAGTAAATCCAAGAAGATTTGAATACTTTCAAAACTGCAATCTTGTATTACTTTCCTAGATATCTTGAATAAAGGAACAGAGTCTCCGATGCAGAAGAAGAGAATTAGTATCAAGAACTTATTTGTCTCTGCACCAAAATTTCAAAAGACCATAAAAAGGTATGTCTCAGATATGTAAAATATAATTGGCATTTAATTGTTAATATAAAATCCCTATGAAACGAGAGCAGGAGATGGTATCTGTTAGCATAATCTCTAATCAAGTGGTTGGGACTATTGAACGAGAGTGACTATAGCAGAAACTGTACATGATGTGATGTATATGTATGTATATGTCTTAACAGAGGTGGTTGCAGTATCACTTATGTAGATCAAATTGTAACCAATAACAAATGAATAGATTACGGTGGGGGACATTGAAGGTACCATTACATGGCATTGGGCCAAAAGGCAAAAACTGCTGCTGGATCTGTAACAACAATAACAAGTGTGGGACTCAAAATAGAATGTTACTTTAGTCTCAATCAAGGCCTTTCGAATAGACCCTGAACATGTCTGAATGAGTGGTTACGAATTCTGCAACATTTTCTGTTGCACGGTAGGGTGTTTAGGTGTTCACTCATTTGGGTATTGATGTGACTTGTAACCAATGGGTCTCATTAGTTTCTATCATATCTATGGGAAACTTATGGTAAGTCTGTAACCACTGTACGAGTACCAGTATGAGAGGACTGATGATGTTGATCTTTGTTTTAGTAATGCTAATGGTTATAATAAATTCAGCGTTGTGTTACCAATGTTAGTCTTGCCTGTTCAAGAAAAACGTATATATAATAAAATTGAAATGCCTGAACAATATCATTTATGTCACCAAGAGAGGTGGAATGAGAAAATATAACATCAGAAGTAGTGTAGAGCTACTTCTAGCTATTGTTGTTTGAAACTATGCATGCTAAGTTGAATTAAATCTTAATCATGTTTCATTGTTAGCTGGTTACATTGGCACTTATTACATTCTGAGGCATACTTGAGAAGGTGGACTGGGTTCCTCTTGCTGGTTGTAGTGAAAAGAATGTGAGACTTCTCAGTAATCTTACATTATGGTTATTACAGTGTTGATACACACCTCATTGGCCAGACTAAAGTGACAGAGTTTGTATCCAGGAACAATGCATCACAGCGAGGTGGGGTCTTTAATCAGTATGTTTCACCTGACCATGATTATTCTCCTCCCCCACTACTTCTAGTAATGACTACCTAACAAGACAGAAAATAAAATGGTTTGCTCATTCCTTGAGAAAGGAGTCCCCTCAGACAAGAAGATTTGTCAATAAATTCAAAAGATCTGGTAGCAGCACATGAGGAAGATAATATGCAGATGTAGAAGATATAGCAGAAATCTGACAACAGCAAACATAACTCATTTGTCCATAGAGCTCAAATTGCAGCTCTCGATTTTACTTACTTTGCAGAAAAATGGGATTTTAAAAGTAAATAATGAAGTATAATAACAATATTGACATGTGCAAAATTAATCATACATGTCAAATTTCACACAGGGGCGTGTATATGGCCTGCCTTTTCTACTGTGAAGACAAAATACTGGTTACATCCGAGGAACAGTTACCAGTTATTGAGGTCGACGAGACATTTTCCGCTCCTTACATACAGACTGATCTCTACTGGCTGCTGAAGGTGAGTTAATATGCTCCTGGGTCAACTACTGCATTTGCACATATATCAACTTAAACTATTGAACTCCTGTATACCAGACCAACCAAAATCTGTGCAGGGAAAAAAATTATATGTACAATGAAGGCTTGTAAAGTAAATTGTGACAAAAATGGCAGAAATGTAAAGAGCGGATCAAATAACTATAGACTATTAAGAGATACACATTTCTTTAAAAATGAGAGATTAATATTCCATTTTTTGACATATGTAGCTCAGCTTACAAAAATATTTCTACCTCTTTTTTTTTTATAAGCAGCACAACTTAAGTCAAAACAAGAAATAGTTGATCATACACTTTTTATTGATTTCATCAATTGTTCTTGAAGATCCTAATGGCTGAATTCTTGATCATTTAATAAATGACATTGATTGAGGCATGCAGGTGCATGAGAAATTAAAATGGTATACTATTTACATAAACGGTACAATAACAGACTTGGCACTGGACTTAAGGACCAAAGCCATAGTGCCACTGGATTAATAATTTTAAATAACAAAACTCTCTATGGAAATACACACAAAAGAACATAAATTACAGGTAAGCCACATGTTAGATATAGATCATTTGCTATCTGCCATTCATGGGCAGGATAGATTCAGACCCAACTAAATGTAATGACTATAATTATCATTGCTTTTCCACTCCAATAAGAGCATGTGTACCAACAAGGTCATTGATGTTATTGAAGGAAGACTGGGAAAGCATGTATATTCTTGCTGTGGTGGTTTCTGTAGAACATTGTTTTACATGATGAACTTGCCAGTCGCATACACAATCCTCCTTAGTTGCCTTGTAAAGGCTCTTCAACCTGTGGCATCACACATGTCACATTACACACTTCAAATTACACACACACTTCACAGGAGGAGAGGAGACTAACGTCTTGTCAGGCAAAACATACTGATACTCATCAGACACGTTAGTCAGGGTCAGGCAAAATATACTGACCAGGACCCCCACCTCAACTTCCTCGCAGTTCTCTCTGGAAACCGACTGTTTTAATGGCAGTCTGGCTAACAAGGTGATCTCCGTAGTAGTGAGTGACAGGCAGATGAAGCTAAGCATAACACAACCACCTGGAGGACTCCTGTCAACCTTCATGAGCATGATCAGGATGTGAGGAAAGCTACAGCAACCCGCACTTAACGACCTTTTTATGGTGCACAAAAGAGTAAACTTATTCATTGTGGGCATTCACAACAACACATTTCACAGAATGTGAAGTAGCCGACTGTTTGAAAGAAAGTTCAAGTAGCTACTTCTCAAAAGTGATAAATGGAAGAAAAGAGAATAATTAATGTTTTCTGGGGCTTAAATCCTGTCTCTTATACGACATGCAAAGCAAAGTGTAGTAGGTCTTTCCTCAATATGAAGTCTCCTGGGACTCTGTCTTGGCTAAATGATATAACAGATTAACCCAAATTGTGATGTTATATTTGTTATGACAATGTAATATGTGATAACACTTTGTATATGAAAGTACACTAATGTTTCCATGGTGAACCATGTAAGATAAGGTAAATGTAAAGATAGATAATTTAATACCCCATTGGCGGGGGGGGGGGGGGGGGGGGTGTGTCTTGAGGTAAGGTTTTCACCTTTCACCTCAAGTGCTGGAGTTCGCAAGTTCAAATCATGATGGAGACCAAGAGTTTTTCACGTGGATCATTCAGTAAAATATTATCCGGAGGATTCTCCACCACCACCAATCCCAAAAATAGGCCATCGTATATTCCAGCGGCTACCAACCTAATGATTGGTAACAGACACTAGGACTGACCTGGCAAGTCACAAGCAAATTTTCACCTGCCAAAAAACAATATGAAACAAAGATCACCTCCCCATGACGTCTAACTAGACAAATGGACTGAAGATAGATACAGCCACAGATATGAACAGAGATTTCAGAATATGTTTTCAGTCTTTTGACATCAGGTGACTGGACATCCATAAATCACAAGAATCACTTTTACAGCTTGGAATACCAGAGAATGCAGGAACTAGGTCTCACTGTGCTGTGAGAGACAAATGATGGAGAGTGTTCAGTTAGTTAATTTTGTTATTGTTAATATTGCTTATTAATAGCGTTATACAATCAGGCATTATTTTTGTACAAAAATGGTGAAATAAAGTAATTGTTAGAATCTAATTGGAGCAAACTTTTAATGTCGAGAAGGTAGTTTTTGAGAATACAAAAATACTGGTTGATGAGATATTCTGAAAAAACAATGTTATCCTATTTATTTGACAGGTATCATGTATGTGGGAGGATATCAAGGTACTGAAGCAAGATATGGAGAAAACTAGCAGTGCAGGGTCGACCTTCAGGTGCAAATTACTGCAAGCTATCATATCACTACAGGTAAATATTGCTCTCTGGCTGCTGTAGAACAGCTGAACACTGTTGCTTTTTATTTGATAATAAATAATAGGTCCATAGCTCATGCTATTCATATTTTAAATGGTGACATTATCAGAGGGTTGTGAGTGTGGTTGAAAACTTCATGTAAGACTAAAATACAAATATGTGCCAGATTTCCACCTCAGCAAAAAGCTACTTTGTGGCATAAAAAGTGGACTACAAGAACAAACTTCTAAGCATGTTTTAATGGACTGTCCCACGAATGACCAAATAAGGAAGATACTCTGGCCTAATGATTCTACACTAAACTCAAAACTGTACGGAGCTAAAGAGGAGCTCTGAACAACAGTCAATTTCATCAGGGGGAATTAATCTAACTGGAAACATCAAAGATGAGATCACAAGAAGAAGTGATAGAAAACACACTGACATGACCCAATCAATCAATCAAAGTCTGTCACTACCTCTCAGTGCATAAGCCATTGTCAACATCTCACTAGCCTACATGGTCCTGGGCTGTTTTCTCTGTCTCTCTCCAGGTGTAATCATTTAACTTTCTGCTGTGTATTTTTCTTTCTTTTTTCTGGAGAATTATATTGTGAGCCTGTCAGGCTATGTTGGATGGTACCAACCACAGTGTAAATTAGTTCCATTTTTTTCACATAAATTTGTTTTTTCAGTGGCTGTTGTTAGTTCCTTTCCCATAGGTCTTCATTTCTCACCATGTCCTGCTAATCAATGCCCATTATCCTTCATTGACATCGGCTAATGAAGGATTGTAGTTCTTTGCTGTAAGGCATTGGTTGTTCTTCATGCCTCCTCTTCTTCTTCTTCGTTTCCTCTCAATCTCCCGCTATCAAGCCCTGAAAAGGGCTTGACAAGTAGCAGGATGGTGTCTAGAAAATTGAATGCGTTCTGTCATAGTTTACAACTTGGCTGTAATATTTGCACCTTTCGGTTCAACACATCTGACTTCAGCAGGCATTTTTGAGTACCGAGTAATCCTTCCAGCTTCGATCCCTTCTCCTTAGCTAGTCTGCTCTGTTGCAGCCTGTTATCCAGGATCACCATGTGGAGGTGTAGAAGGGTCTTGGCAGCTCTGGTTTGCTGCCCCTGATGCTAGCAGTCAGCTTTGGGTCACTGACTGCTGCAGCTCATGCACTGCTGTTGTTGTTGAAGTAATGCCCACAATGGGTAGATCTACCCTTTTGTGCACCCTGAAAAGGACATTTAGTGGCACTACCTTTCTTCACATCACAAGTGTGCTGATGGTGGACTGGTGTCCTCCAGGCAGTTGTGCTATGCTTGGCTTCATCTGAGTGTTGCTCACTATTATGGGGATCACGTTGATCCCTCATCTCGTTTGCCAGGCTCCTGACTATCATGTTTGATCAGTATGTTGTGCCTGACCAGATGTTAGTCTTCATGTCTCTGCTCCATACAGCAGCACTGACTTGACAGCAGTGTTGAATATTCTAACTTTGTTGGGAATCTTCCCTGGATCTCCATATGTTGTTTAGTGCTGCTCAAATAGGTAAAGGTATCCACTTCATCCAATGGCTCTCCCTCAAGCAGAATTTGTTCTTTGTTGACTGGGTTAATCAAAGAAAATACATTATTTGTAAACTATTCAACATGTCTCAGGACAAGAAAACAAATTAATACAAATGGCATGACCTTTGTCTTTCACAACACTTCTTTAGGAGGCACATATCATGGAGTGGACTGAGTAACCAATAGAAAGCAAAATAAGATTATCCAGAATGACTAATAGGGTAGCTCCACTTATAGAATTGTCCAGTCTTATTCATTCACCATGATCATGCAATCATCAAAACCTTTTCAGTTCCATGTATAGCATAGGTCTTCAACAAATACATGCTAAATAATCAAACATTGACCTGCCATTATCTGTTGAAGCTTTTGCGGTTTAAAGTTTCTACAGGGTGGCTTTGCCATAGCCTTGTCCAACCCTCACTAGTTGTCTCCTGTGACATGCCTGGCATGTTACAGTAATGCTATTTTTGCTCCCCTTTCAGGCCTGGGTAACACTTGGGTGATTTGCCATAATCCCTGAGGAGTAAAGATTGCTTTGCCCTATCAGTCAACATAGAGCTTGCACATTAGATTTTTTTTCAAATTTGATTCTAGATAAAAGAAACCTATTGGGGTTTCTTCCTCGTTCATCTTCAGACTTCAAGTCAATGACTCTATCAAAGGCAGCAGTCAGCTCAAGGCTCTGTACACTTCTGTACAGCTTCTTGTGGAAGGACAGTGGCTGTTGCCAAATGCTACTTCTTTTGTCGGTATACAGTGGACAAGACTGCAAAATATGTTCTGCCTTCATGGGGGCTGTACCACAGGCACAAAGGTCGTTAGTGTCAATCTTGAACTTGTTGTACAGATGACATCTAAGTGTTGTGACCTGTGCATAGCCGGAGAATGATCACCTGGTCTCGCCTGGAGAGTTGATTGTAGGCATTGTTTTCTATGTAGCCAAGTTGGTCTTTTTTCCATTGTACACTGTACATTGCACTGATGAATGCTTTAGTATCATTGTAAGTGATTTCTGTATCACTCTGCTGCAACATTCATCCGGGATCAAGATGCTGAGCAGCGCATGAGCTGCAGTGGTCAGCGACCCATAGCTGACTGCTAGCATCAGGGCCAGCAAACCAAAGCTTCCAAGACCCTTCTACACCTCCACGCGGTGATCCCGGATAACAGGCTACAGCATGGGCAGATTAGCTAAGGAGAAGGGATCGAAGAGGGAATGCTAACCCGGTACTCAAAAATTCTTGCTGAAGTCGGATGTGTTGGACCGAAAGGTGCAAATATCGCAGTCAAGCTGTAAACTATGACACAACGCATTCCGTTCTCTGGACTACCAATTGCTACTTAAGCCCTTTCATGGCTTGGTAGCGGGAGATTGAGAACAAACGAACGAAGCCAAGCCAGGCCAACATTCATCTCTCTCTGGCGAGTCTGTCCACCTCCTCATTGCCTGGAATGACACAATGAGCTGGTATCCACTGCAATATGCTGTTTTTGAAGCACTGGGACAAGTGTTTGAGCGAGTCTGCCAGAGCACCGAGTTCATTTTTGTACTGGTTCTTGATTGCCATTAACACTGCGAGGGCGTCTGTGAAAATGACTACTTGCTTTTTTGCCTGCTCCTTATGGTCTATAAGGATTTCAGCTGCTTGTCTCAGGACACTGGCTTTGATACTGAAGTTGTCGCATGCGTCTCCCAGTGGCAAATGCTGCTGACTATACTTTGCTTTTTAGTTTTATAGTGATGCCTACTCCCCCGTTTCCAATGGCATCTCTGGCTGAGCCATCCGTATAGGCGTGTGTGCAGGCTTTTGGTGGAAATATTTGGTTGATGTAATTTGTAACCATGTGCTTTTTCTGTTCATCTGTTTGTGACTTTTTGTCTTTGATGTTGGGGATATTCCATAATAAGATCAGGGAAGGGTCTTCCTTTCCAAAGGCAATGGAAGAAGCATCCTAGTATTGGTTTAATTTTTTTTGTTTAAAATTTATTTTATTTTATTTTGCCTGGACTGTAAAACTTTTCCTTTTTAGCCTGCCGCATCCCAGCCCATTTAGTCTGTGGTGCATCGGGTGGTCCATGATTCTTTTGAATTTTCCCGCTTGCTGTAGGATTCTGCAGTCTCAGCGACCTTCCATTGTCTGTAATCCAGTCATAGCTTCCAGGTCTTTTATTTGGGTGGACTTCAGGGCTCCTGTTATGATGCGGACTGCTTGGTTCTGGGTGCGCCCTATTTTTGTCAAAGTTTTATTTAGATGCTCTGGACCAAGCTGTAATGCTGTATTCCAAAACCGGTCTCACTCTGCCTGTGTATAATTTTTTTAGCGTGTTTCCATCAGCACCCCATGTAGTACCAGCAAGTGTCTTCATGATGGACATGTGTATTCTTGCCCTCAGCTGGGTCTTTGAAATTTGCGTTTTTCGGGTCAGGCGTCGGTCTAAGGAAACTCCTTAGAAGGTTGGAGCCTTATCTAGCTGTATCTCTTTTCCATTTAGTTGGAGTTTTACTTGCTGTCATATGTTTGACAGGGAGAAGATGGTATGTGTTATTTTTTGTTCATTTATTTTTAGTAACCTGGTCTTGGACCATCTTTTCGAGGCTGCCACAGAGCCTTGCATTCGTGGATGTAGTGATGTAGTCCTTTTGTGGAGATTGTTGGCAATGTCATTTATCTATTGGAGTTTAAACCCATACACCCATGCCTCCAGATTGAGATTAGTAATCTAACCACTTGACCACAAAATCCTCTATTGTTCTGAAATAATAACAATTTAACTTTTCATTACTTGTTGATGGAAACAATATAAAATCAACCATCTTGACATTTAGACAAATTCACGAACTATTATGTATTACTTCTATTTTCAGTCTGGTCTGGGAATACAAGACCTAGGACAGTTCTTCCACCGGCCTGTCAGGGACAATAACAGCAGCATTATCTTCACAGTTGTCAACCAAATCCGTGACCCCAAACTCGTGACCTTGGGTTCCAGTAAATGGGTCACATTTGGCAAGCTAGCTCGGCGGCAAAGCTTGTCAACAGTTGATGCCACCGACGCTCATGGCCTGCTTGTAAATGCAGTACCGGTAAGTTATGTATAGGTGATCAACAGCAAAGCTTTAGATGATTACTACAGTCTTTCAATTTTAATAAAATTATATTGTCTCCTGAGGTTACGTGATAGCATCTTCCAGTTGTTGTTAACGAATGCCTACAATGAGTAGGTTACTCTTTTGGGCACCCTGAAAAGGATGTTAAGTGGCGGGCTGCAGTAGCTTTCCTCATATCCTGAGCATGCTGATGAAGGTGGATCGGGGTCCTCCAGACGGTTGTGCCATGCTTGGCTTCATCCGCGTGTCACTCACTACTATGGAGATCACGTAAATCCCTCACCTCATTAGCCCGGCTGCCATGAAAACAGCCCGTTTCCAGGAAGGTTACTAGGAAGCTTAGTTGAGGGTCTTGACCAGTATGTTTTGCCTGACCCTGACTAACATGTCTGATCAGTATGTTTTGCCTGACCCTGACTAACATGTCTGATCAGTACGTTTTGCCTGACCCTGACTAACATGTCTGATCAGTATATTTTGCCTGACCAGACGTTAGTCTTCCTCCCCATCCTTCAGTCCAAGCATGGAAATTTAGAATGTCATGTCAACTCTGAAGTGACTATCTGAGACGCTGGTTATCAGTGTAAGAATACTGTCATGCTCATGCTTCGGAATATTTAGAGCAAATGACAAAAACCATGAGTGGATATCATACATAAGAGACTTCAAACATTCCTAGACTTGTGTGGGTCTAATGTGCTGAATATACTAGGTGAGAATTGTTTGCACATAGATGATCAACCTGTCCATTGTTTGGCTGATTGTCTCTAATTGGACCCACCTCAATACCCAAGTTGTCCCTTTCAATGAACAAATAAGGTTTTCTTCAAGGCAGACTTTGTTAGGTAACTAGGGAAGGTTTTGCATGGAGCTAGCAACCTCACCATGTATAAACTATACCAACCAAACCGCACTGTAAACAGATCAATTCAGGATTACCTAAAAGATGGTTTGAGTAAACAAAATGGAGTGTTTAACCTATATTCCATGATCTGGAGTAAGAAGTGATGATGTGACACTAGGATTTACTGCAACAAAAGAGTTGAAGGGCTAATTTTGAAAGCACCTATAGTGAAAATATCAGATGCATAAGAGGAACATACTGAATTAATTCATATATGTTAGGTCATGATACTTAAATGAATGAACCAAAAGTTTTGAGCCTACAAGAGTTTCGAATCAAATTAAAGCTAACTAACTAACCTATTTCAGCCCTGTCTGATTTACAATATTTGTGTCTTAACGTCCAAGAAACTGAATGTGTATGGGTCAGCCCACATGCACTGATGTCAGTTCTGAACAGTACAAGAATAAAGTGTGACAAATAGCTTGTTTGTTGTCACAAGATTGCTGCTGCAAAGTTTCTATCTTCCTCTATCCCTTACAAAATAATATATTCCCTATTTTATTCCTGTTGAAAATATGGGGAATTGCTTCTAGAACTTTCTTTTAAATCCAATAGGTTATTCCACACTCTGCAGGTTTTTGGTCTGTGTGAAAGGCAGTGTGTGCCATGAACTGAAGAGTCTTATATGCTAGAAGTGTTATTCTGCCTCTAATTACATACTCTCACAATGTGGCAGTGGTCCTATTCTCGTTTCTGTTACACATAAACAGCTTACTCATAAACCACTTAAGCAGTATAGCTTATTTACACAGCAATATATAGGAAGTGAAGGAGAAAATATAGCCACAAATGCTCTTGACTTAGAACCAACATGAGAAAAAATAGGAGACCAAAGAAAACTTGGATACGAACATTTGGTTAGTGAATCAACATAACCAGAACACCAAGGATATAAATAAAGAACATGGCATAAATTAGAAATCACAGAAAGAAACTGTTGAAACCATAATTTTTTTTTCTTATGTAGCAAATTTGTCACTGATGATGATGTTGCAACATGATCGCAAAATAATTGTAGAGACATTTTTTATAGGAAAAATATATATATTTATTCTACATTCTTCTGTGATCACCTAATAATAGCTGTTTGAATACATGTCCAGGAGATGATTTTGTATCATCAAGTCAGTGGGCTTTGCCTTCCACGAGGTCTTTACCTGGGATATGTCAAGCTCCAGGCCTCTGTTGAAGTTCTGAGAGTGATGGTCTCAAATAAGGCACCAAACTGTGTACCTCATGTCAAGGTCAGGGACTGTCCAAATGTATCCAGGTTAGTGGATATTTATATTACGTTTTTTTTCATATTTCCAGTTTATTTATGTACTAGTTGTAGTGTGTTTTATCCTCTTCAATTACAATCCAATTTAGTGGTTCTGTATCATGAAATTTGTTCTTAATTTCTTGGAGTTAGTAGTAATCTCCTGTGATGTTAATGATTAGTTTCTAGACAGATAACTTACATCACAGAAAAACAACCACAAAAATATTTTTTATAACCAACAAATTCTGCAATATCTGCCATACCATATATCTTACAAAATCCTGAAATAATTATAAAATTAGGTACATGTCAACAGATGAATCCCATATTAATAGTAGACTATAAGTAAGGAAACAAAAAGTCAAGATAGAGCAAATGGCTCAAACAGCTCCCATAATTTGATATAACAAAAGCATACTACTCCTTACAAAGAAGATATCAAGTTCAAAGTCGTAAGAACTGACCACTGCAAATTTAAATTATAAGTTGCCCATAGTAAGCAATGATGGTGACAGTCAGGATGGGTCAATTTTGTGTGAATTGTTTAACATCTGATGCTGTGACTTGCACTTTAATGAAGTTTAAATGAAGAAGATTTGTGCTATTATCAACCCCAATCTCTTGTCCGGAGCCACCATGGCTCAGTAAGAAGACATGCTACTCAAAATGACAAGATAGCACAGCATGCAAATTTTAAAAATTGGGTTTCCTAATGTTTTTGCCCAGACAGCGGCTAACAGCCAGCTCTTTTAAATTCTCAACTGCTAAGGGTTCTTTTACGTGCAGTGTGTGCACAGGACCACTGAGTTTATCATCCATCTCTGATAAAGTTAGACATGTGATTTCATCCCCTTTGAGACCTTGGCTCACTTAAAACTTGTGGGATTCAAACACTCACTTTTTTGTGTTTTCATTCATTCGTTTCATGAGAGGCTTGTGCCTTACTGCTCTGCTATAGCAGTTCCCTCTCAAATATCAACTGCTCAAAAGACTAGAAGTTATCCACACAGGCAGGCATGTGCCTTTTTTTAAGAAGGATAAACAAGCAGTAGAAGATGTTCTCCAGATCTGTCACATCCATGAAAGGATGGATCAGGGAGACAGCAATGCTGTTATCAAAATATTTTAGGAATACATTGTGTGATGGCTAGTCAAAACTGAGACAGACTACCAGTTTTATAAGAGAAATAGATTTTGAGATAGAACAACCAAGAAGAAGAATGTATTGCCAATATGAATTTAGCTTCTCTTTATGTTAATGATGGTCTCTCTCTCTCTCTCTCTCTCTCTCTCTCTCTCTCTCTCTCTCTCTCCAATCTTGTTTCTTGCTCTCTGGTAGGGTCAGTTTATGATATTAGTCCATCATCTATTAGTCAATGACTTGGTTAAACACTTTTTGATGTTTTGTATGTTTATTTGTCTGTCTGTTATTTTGCTTTTATCAGTGTATTAACATTTTCTGAGTGGGGAATAACCTGAATTTGAAAGAAAACTAATGAACCAATAATCTGTGTACAAGAATGTACAAGGTGTTTCCTTGGAGATCAGAAGGAGAAAGAGAACAAATTTACTTAAAAACAAAGTTATTTTGTTCTACACACAAAAATTTTCAATTTCTTACATTTTCTAAAAATGTCTAACATTGATGTTCAACAGAGATGAATGGGAATGGCTGCTGAAAAATGACAGGCAGAAACTCAGTGACATCAGCACTGCCCAAAAGAGCTTCCATCAACTTCTAGAGGGTGCTACCAAAAAATTACTTGCACAGCTTGGTGAGTACTGAAACACACATTACCAACAGTACCATTCCCTGACAAGCTCTATGGAGATGCTGATAACCACTGCTTTATGTGTAAATGTTCAAGTTGACACACCTGAACATGTACAAAGAAGAAACGTGCATCATATAGAGGTTCATTTCAGTTCAGTTTAAGTGCCATCTCCATATCAAAGGTGGCTGCAATGGATCTACAGTATACTCTATCTCTTGCTGTATTGGTGCAATCTGAACAACTTTTTCCAGTCCATCTCCTAACGTTATCCGCCCACTTATAGTATCATCTACCTCTTGGACGACTGCATTTCATGCTACCCTATAGTATGGTCTTGTTATATGACCAAAATATCTTAACTGTCTAACCTTGATTTTGATTATTAATTATCTTTTCACCTCCAACTTTTTCAATACATTTGTTTTCTTCTCTTTCCAAAAAATGTGGCCCAATCTTTCAAATACCCACATTTCAAAGACTTCCATATTCTTTTCCAACTTGTTAATCAGTGTCCATGTTTTTGGTGGGGGGGTGCACATAGAGTGGTGCAGTGAGCCTATTCTATCCTCCCCACTAAGAGTTCCAGCATCCAAACAGGGGAAGATTATGATTGGGTCTGCAAAATATATCATATAAAAATACTAGTTCTATAGAAGTCAAAATTGTAGGAGCACACACATACTTCAGATCATATTGAAATAAATAAATGGACACTGCAGTGGTACTGACAGTTAAAAGTCCATAAAAACATATATAGATAATGGCTCAGTGATTGCACCAGGACAATAACAAAACAATACCTGGTTGGTTACAAGAGGTTCATCAGGAAAAAATAACAACTAACAAATCACATACAAAAAAACAAGACATGATGCAAAATAAGTGATTAAAGTTGGCAGTCATACCATGTGGCTGTAACGTAGGTGTTTTTAATTTTAATCCTGATGTGGTCCCTGAGCTATTACCTATACATGATTTGATCAATACATTGAATCAGAGTTCCTGTTTGAGACTGACTGTAAGGGTAACTCAATGCTCCTACTGGATCAAAAATGGAAGAATGATTATAATATCATGAGAGCAACAATTTGTTACCTGAAATTGTTATATGAAATTGACGGCATGCAATTTTTCTGACTTGTTAGGTCTCTCAGAGGATACTATAGCAAGCCACAGAATATATGACCTGGAAGTTCTAGAACTGTCCCCCTCCGTGACCATGATTCTGGTACTGCCTTCTGTGGAGGACATATGCCTAGTCCCAGGACACTCTGACAGTTTGGCAAAAAGGGCAGACTTCAGTTTTTTACCAGTGCAGATCTTTGAATCCAGTAAGTTAACTATTTTGCTATAAATAAAGTGCTGAGACAATTTTAGCAAAGAAAAGTAGTTTAACACTTGTAAAATATGTACATTGAACAACAAATATAGTGTAGCAATATGCATCTCTGAATCAAACCCCACTAGTGACGAAAGTGCCTCATTATAAGAAAGAGATGAGGTATGTAACTTGACTTGCACTACTACCCATACATGTGTTACAGATGGTCTAGTCTTTCATGTTTAAATTTTAACTATGAATATAAACCTAGTTGAGGCTAAGAAAGAAAAATTAGACTTTGCAACATGACTCTAGATGCAGTTATACTGAATGACTCGGAAACATGGCATGATGTACCAAGACTACCGTATAGACCTTTGCTTATGTGCCTTAGTCACATGCTACAGATTAGATAATCCTTCTATGATAGAAGACTCCAACTCTAGACATTGCACACACCACCATTCATATAGTCCAACAGCCTGATGAGTGTAGACTGATATTCTCAGTTTGAAAGAATGCTCTAGAACGAACATCCTTTATATGATACCGGAACAACTGTCTTAACTTTTCACATGCCCAGCCCTCCTTTGTCATCTCTTATTAAACATGCCTGACATGTTACATTGTTCCTTTTCTCTGCTTATCTTTTTGGCCTCAATAACACATAGACAGATACAGGAATGCAAAAGTGAATCACTTGTTGTTTTCCCAGAGAGAAGATGAAGATGGCCAGATATAATAAAAAAGAGACTTTTGGCAAAGATGGCAACAACAACCAATATAGATATAGATATATTAAACATAGGAGCAAAGAAGTGATAGTCAAACTATATAAAGCTTTAGTTAGATCTAGATTAGAGTACTGTGTACAGGTGTGGAGTCCTTATCATAGAGGGGATATAAACATGCTGGAAAGAATACAAAAATGAGTGACAAAGATGATAGTGGGATTCCAGAATTACAGTTATGAGGAAAGTCTCAGAAAAACCGGCCTACAGTGTCTAGAAGAGAGAAGAATTCGTGGTGACTTAATACAGGTTTATAAGATGATCAGAGGAATGGATAAATTAGACTATAAAAAATTTTTTTAAATACAGCCACCCACAATAACAAGAGGGCATAGCTACAAGCTGACTAAATAGAGGTCCAGATTAGATATTAGGAAATTTTTTTAGTCAGAGAGTGGTGTCTGCTTGGAATGCATTGCCTTGGAATGCATTGCCTTGGTAGGTAGTGGAGGCAGGGACAGTTAATGCATTTAAGAATAAACTGGATGCGCATAGCTTTTAGAGCAAGGTGATGTAAATGTAACTGGTTGTATACAGACTCTGCAGGGTCTTTTAAACCAGTATAAAGACGTTGAGTTAAGTTAAGCTGTGTGACACAGTTGAGATGAATAGGATATACCATCAGAATGAAGTATTTCGAGTTGAACTGAAACCATTATGGGAATTGAAGAAAGCCAAAGAACTGGCAAATAGCAGTGAAAAACGAAGCCAGGGCAAATTAAGTCTCATGGGTGGTGCTAAAAAATCAGAATCATTGCAATGTGATAGCTGCAGCCAGCCTGTGGAATGAAGAATTCATCATGGATGCGGACCTGATAACAGTAACATGGAGACACCACGGCAATTGTCCTAGCAGGAAGCCTGCCTTGCAGTGTGACAGTTTCTCTTCTACTTTGTTTTACATTATGAAGTTATCAAACATGCACACTCTTTATTAGTGGCCTAGTGTAATAATAGAAGACAAGCAATTATGCAAAAAGTAGTCTGTACTATGTTTGTTTCACATAAAAAATAAGACAAATATGTCTCATAAAAGACATGTCAGTGTGTATAACATGTTAGTCTCCATGGTTCTAGATCTTAGAATTTTTTGAGATCATCCATCAAGTACCATTGTTCATCAGGCACCCATCATCCATCGAGTACCCATCTTCCTCTTCCATCAGGTACCCATCTTCCATTTCAGGTATCCATCTTCCACCAGGTACCCATCTTCAATTTGGTACCTCGGTACCTATCTTCCATTTCAGGTACCCATCTTCCCCCAGGTATCCATCTTCCATCAGGTACCTATGTTCCATTTCAGGTACCCATCCCTCTTCAGGTACCCATCTTTCACCATGTATCCATCTTCCATCAGGTACCCATCTTCCAACAGGTATCCATCTTCCATCAGGTACCCATCCCTCTTCAGGTCCCTTTCTTCTGTCAAGTACCCATCTTTCCCTTCTATCAGGTACCAATTTGCCCCTTCCATCTGGTACCCATCTTCCATCGGGTACCCATCTTCCATCAGGTACCCATCTTTCATCAGGTACCCATCTTTTTTTAGGCCCATATCTTCTTATTCGAACAAGAACCCATCCTTCTCTTCCATCATGTATCAATCTTCCTCTTTCATCAGCTATCAATTGCTTTCAATCATACAACCATCTTCCAATTCTATCAGCTACCCATCTTCCTCTTCCTTCAGATACCCATCTTTCATCTAATACCCATATACCACCAGGTACCCATCTTCCATGACATATCCATCTTCCATCAGGTTCCTTTGTTCAATTCAGATACACATTCTCCATCAAATACCCATCTTCTATCATGTATCTATCTTCCTCTTCTATCACACACCAATGATCCATCAGACTCATTTACAGCTGATTAAATTTGAATGTTTAAACGAGATTAGAAAAAAATGGTCTATTTGTCGCATGAGACAAATAACGTAACCATTCAGATGTTTTCTCAGTTCTTCTTGATAAAGACCAAAATTAGGACAAGTATATGTATGTAATGTTCAATGTTTCAAAATAATTTGGCAACCTTGCTTGTCTTTTTTTGTACTTGATTATTGTTGAGTTTTGTGTCTGAATATTACTGTAATACATTTTTTGTTGCAGTTCATATGCACGCCTACTTGCCAGAGTTTTTCTCCCTGTATGCTCGTCTATCAGCAATAGTGGAGATGGATGGAGTACTTGCTCAGCAGGGCCATCGGGAGGTTAGTACTAGCAGTATTCTCATTATTTATTTTTAATTTTCTTTTGTGCTTTTTCTTTCATCTTAACTCAATTTCTCTCTTTCTGTATTTCTTAATCTCTCATTATGCCTCTCTCTCATTCTGTTTCTCCATTGTAAGCTTTAGGTTTATTTCTTTCTTTTCTTTTCTCTTGTTGGCATTAATCGTATATCTTTCTATTATTTTCTTTAACATTTAATACTTCTTCTTCGTACGCTGTCAGATGTCAACTTGAATTTGTTCGAAGAAAGCAGCTGTCATCCTGAAGCTGTCGACACTGCCATAGAGCTTGTCTAGTGTTGGCACTGGTGATGGCCACATGTGCTTTCTCTGGTCCTCGTTTGTTGGGAAATTTTGCAGCAGATGTTCAGCGGTCATTTTCCCTGTACCACAGGTGCATTTGTCAGTGCCACCTATCTTCAGTTTATTGAATAAATGGTACCTCAGTCTGTTGTGGCTTGGGCAGAGTCTGAAGACCACAACCTGCTCTTTTCTGTTCAACTGGTAGTAGGCATCATTTTTTGTGTAGCCAGTATAACATTTAATTCTTTTCTCTTGTAGATATTTGGCATATATATTTTTATTCTTGTCTCTTGTAGACATTAGGTGTAAATTTTTATATTCATGCCTTTTGTAGGAATTATACTTTTTTCTATTCTTTTCTCTTTCAGACATTTGTCTTTCTATTCTTGCATATTACTTTCTATTCTTTTCTCGTGTAGATGTTAGGAATATATATTTCTAATCTTTTCTCCTGCAGACATTAGGCACATATCTTTCCATTCTTTTCTCCTGCAGACATTAGGCACATATCTTTCCATTCTTTTCTCCTGCAGACATTAGGCACATATCTTTCCATTCTTTTCTCCTGCAGACATTAGGCACATATCTTTCCATTCTTTTCTCCTGCAGACATTAGGCACATATCTTTCTATTATTTTCTCATGAATTCATTAGACATACATCTTCCTATTCTTTTTTCCTTTAATGACACATAAGGCATATCTTTCTATTCTTTTCTCCTCTAGGCATTAAGTATATATCCTTTTATTTGTTTCTCTTATAAGTATTGGACATATATCTTTATAATACTTTTCTCCTGTTGGTAGAGAAAAAGGCAGAGAGTGGGCATAAATAAGGAGTACTCTTAGTGGTGTGAGGTAAAATGTGCAGTGCAACAGAGCTCGATTTTGGGACAAATTTTGTCCTTGATATATATAAATAATTTGGACAATGACATTGGATACATGATTTAAAATTTGCGGATGACATAAAATTATTCAAAAGTGTCTCATCTAAAGCAGAAGTGTATATATACTAAGGTCAGATTTAGATGATATTTGGGAATGTGAGCTTGCAAATGGAGTTTAATGTAGATAAATGTACAGTCATCTACATGTGTAGATCCAATATGGAACATAATTACAGAATGGGAGTGAACAATATTAAAAAGATTTTTAAAAAGGAAAGGTACCTAGGGGTTAAAATAGATCTTACAAGTAAGGTGAGTGAGCAAGTCCAGGGAGCAGTGAAAAAGACAAATGCAATGTTAGGTATTATAACAAGAAATATTAAACACAGGAGCAAGGAAGTGATAGTTATTAAACTGTTTAAAACTAATTAGACCTAGATTAGATGAATGTGTACAGGTGTGGAGTCCTTATCAAAGAGGAAATATAAACATGCTGGAAAGGATGCAAAGAAGAGCAACAAAACTGATAGCAGGATTACAATTATGAGGAAAGACTCGGAAAAACCAGCCTTTTTATTCAGAGAATGGTGAATACTTGGAATGAATTGCTACAGAAAATAGTGGAAGCAGGGTGAATTAATACACTCAGGTATAGTTTGCATGCACATAGTTTTTAGATCAAGGAAACACAAAAGAAACTGGTTGGATAGGGACTCTGCAGTCTTCTAAACCAGTATAAAGACATTAAATTACCGTAAGTTAAGTATTTCGCATATATCTGTCCCTATTATTCTCTTCTGTAGGTATTAGACATATATCCTTTTATTCTTTTCTACTGCAGGCATTATACTTATATCTTGTTTCTATTCTTTTCTCCTATAGGCCTTTTCAACAGAAGAACTTAGTAAAGCCAAAGAGCAAGTCGAGGTCACAACACATTTGCAGCAAAATCTGGATAGAATATGGAAGTGTGCCCGTTGGATACGTGACATTACAACCTATGCAAGAAATAGAGAGAAAAAAGCAGGAATCCATCTCTCAAATATATTCACAAATACACATACAGCTAACACTCACACAAATCTCACACCAAGTCAGATCAAAATGAGTACATCAAGACAAAACAATGGAGCTGTCAGTAGTGACAGCCTGGTATCTAGTTCTTCCACACTATGTTTGCAAAGCATGAACCCAAGCTCAATTATAATTGAGAATGACCACAGACACATCTCATATTATTGTGATCTAAATGAGGATAATTCTTACAGTTCTTTCAACATTAGCAGTGACGGTGCTTCCATTAGTCCCTCGATCAAGGACACAGAAACATGCCGGGTGCCTGTGTCAGTAGCACCAATGCCATTACAGCTAGCGACTCCTCAAAATCAACTGTCACTTTCTTTACCCTTATCAGCATCGAATACATCAACAATAGAATCTACGCTACCACTGGAGTCATCATACGCTGTCATCAAAGTTCATGCTATGTATCATACAGGGTTGAACAAAAATGTCAACATTAAACTCCATATCACAGAACAAACAACATCACGAGACATCATCAACTTGGTGGTCAGACATCTCAATACCATAGTTCAGAACAAAGGGAAGGGAGTCTATGTTTACTCTGAGGAATCATTAGCCAGCTTCTGTCTGGTTCTCAAATTTCAGGGACACAAAAAGGTTCTCAGGGATGATTACAGACTGCTTCAGCTGAGAAGTCAATTGCCAAGAGCCAAGATCTGCATCACAATGTTGGAAACAGTGTTCTCAGAAGAGGAGCTAGGACAAGCCTCATTTGTGTAGGGCTGTGTTAGTTCATAAACTAAGGGACAAGATGCATTTCTTTGGGAATGGAACTAAATTAGTTTTTTACTTTTTTAAATGTAAAACTCAGACCAATTTGTTCCTAGGTTCTTTTTCATAGAAACTAAATATTGTGCATTATTTGGTTCTGTTTTTAGAAACGTCCATATTTATTTAGTTGTGTTTTCAAAATAACTTTGACTAAAGTCAATTCTATTTAGTTCTGTTTTCAAAGAAATGAACTAGATTGGCTAGGAATAAGATAATGTTTGCCTTCTCATGATGCATATGTAATCTAGGTTTTTATTTTATCCAAAAGGAATAAAACTAGGCCTTTAGACTAAGAAACTGGTATCCTAACATTTATGCCACTTGCTCTTAAATCTTAATTGTTACTGTTCAACAATTGTTATGATCTCATTATTTATATATAAAAATGTTTAAAAATACATTCATTTATAAACCGATCAACCTTATATATATCTTATGTGAGACATATATGTAAATAGAAGTGAACAATGCAATATTACATTTGTTGTATCTATGTTAGTTTTTATATCACTATTTGTTCATGTGCAATAAGCATTATTGTTCTCATTAATACAGTTTATTGTATATAATATCTTTCAATAAGACAACTGGCTATCCTGTTACAAATGTTAATACATGTATGAATTTGTGAGTTAGAATAATCATTATTCTTCCCTTGTAGCTCCATTTGGAGTATGAGTGAGTGACCACTGAAGTTGTTCATCCACGAAACATTTATGTGCTCTTGCAACGGTGGTTTCAGTAGAAATTTGTTTCACAAAGCCATGCTTGAAGTCGACTGCAACATGTGTAGTAGAGTCAAGTATTCTTTCCCCCAAAAATGGAGACTGGAATCCAAATGGGATGTAAATACGCAATAATGTCAACAGTTTTCCATCTAATATACAGCTTAGGAAGATTTAGCACAAGTCAATTCTTTGAAAAGAACATCCAAGCTATATATCAACATTGTAAGTCTCCATGTAAGTCTGATGACTAAGAAAGGTTATAAAATAAATAGAATATATAATGACGAAGACATTGTATATGCAAAAAATGTAATACTGTCAAACCAAAAATAAGAATAAGATAAGACAGTAAAACAAAGAATAGAAAATAAATTATTAGTAAGAGGGGATTAATAACAAAGGATAATCTGTTGGACAGAAAATTTGTTCAATAAAGTGAAGAAGATAGTTGTTATGGCAAAATATATGCATTTATTCACAATGTGAACTATAGAAGAAATCTGTGGAAAGGTGATCAGTTTGCTTAAGTAGTAATTGTATCACGAGAAGACAGTCCCATAGCAAACACTGATGAAAACCTCATTGAATGAGCTGTTGTGAGATACTGGGATACCTGTTGACATGTTGAAGGGTTGCTGTGGTCGAGAGGTAAGGCACTTGCTTCTCAAAGCGATGAACGGAAACATTGGGCGATCAAGTTTCACAGGTTTTAAGTGACCTCTGGTCTCAAGGGAATTGGGGCCAGATTGCATGCATCCAGAGTTGCCTCCAATCGTCTCAACTTATATCTTGCCACGAGTCCAAGGTAGCTCAGAACCAGAGAGTGAGGTTAATGACCAGTGCATTTCTTCCTCACTATAATCCAGATTCAGCGCAAGTTGCATCAAGACAAAACTATCTGCTGTCACCATCATCATTTGCAATGGCCTTTTAACTAGTTTTTTAGTACGACCAGTTCTCTACCTGTTGACATGTGTAAGGTAGTGTGACCAGTTCTTTATATGTTGACATGTTTGAGGTAGTGTGACCAGTTCTCTACCTGTTGACATGTGTAAGGTAGTGTGACCAGTTCTTTATATGTTGACATGTTTGAGGTAGTGTGACCAGTTCTCTACCTGTTGACATGTGTAAGGTAGTGTGACCAGTTCTTTATATGTTGACATGTTTGAGGTAGTGTGACCAGTTCTCACCTGTTGACATGTGAGGTAGTGTGACCAGTTCTTTACTTGTTGACATGTGTGAGGTAGTGTGACCAGTTCTTTACTTGTTGACATGTGTGAGGTAGTGTGACCAGTTCTTTACCTGCTGACATGTGTGCGAGGTAATGTAATTAGTTCTTTACCCATTTATGTGTTTCAGGTAGTGTGACTAGTTCTTTATATGTTGACATGTTTGAGGTAGTGTGACCAGTTCTCTACCTGTTGACATATGAGGTAGTGTGACCAGTTCTTTACTTGTTGACATGTGTGAGGTAGTGTGACCAGTTCTTTACTTGTTGACATGTGTGCGAGGTAATGTAATTAGTTCTTTACCCGTTTATGTGTTTCAGGTAGTGTGACTAGTTCTTTACCTGTTGATGTGTTTGAGGTAGTATGACCAGTTCTTTATCTGTTGACATGTGAGGTAGTATAATTAGTTCTTTACCTATTGACATGTGAGGTAGTGTGACCAGCTCTTTACCTGTTGACATGTGAGGTAGTGTGACCAGATCTTTACCTATTGACATGTGTGAGGTAGTGTGACCAGTTCTTTACCTGCATTGCCCAAACCCTATTTATACTCTGGGAGTATCGTCTGATTGGGTTATGTACACTGTTTTTGCAAGTAAACAAGAAATCTAGCAGCTCTGATACTTACATGAAAAATAATGGAGTCAAAGTTAGGCCTGTAATTTCAAGTTCTCAGGTTATTTTTTCTGTCTCTTGCATTCTGTAAATCTTTTTTACAACTAAATATACGGAACATCATACATCTAGGTAATGTAACCTGACTTTTCCATCAATAACATGACACGTTCTTCTTGTACTATTAGGTGTGTCTTCATCTTGTGGCTCATAGTTCCAACAGGATGGAGTATCCAGCCTCCTGCCTAACCCTGTGGCATTATACAGAGAAGATTGGCACACCTTATTTATTATATTTTTTTTAAAATGCTGAAGCTCTTTCAGCAACTGGTGTACCGTACATCCTCCTGCTATTTTCTAACGCCTGAGGCTGTCAAGCTATTTTACTGTCATGCATCAAACATTGTGAAAAGTGGAGTGAGTTTTTAAACAAGCTGTAAAAAAAACTAATGTTTTCAATCTGTGTATCGTGTTTCCTGATGTATGTTAAAAGGTGATCCCCTGTGTGGATCCAGCAGTCCCTTGTTGTGATGCTAATAATGGACCACTGTACCAAACCATGAATGTCATAAAAATGTGACAGCAATCTCAGATACGGTATATTTAAGAATGCTTTGGCAAAAGCATATGGCAAGAAGACCATATGCATTTTCTATGACATGGAGTTTTCACTCATTCACATCGGATTATTTTGGGCCTCTGAAGGCATTCATTTTCCTATATTAACACAACAATACAACTATTTGAGACCTATTTATTTTCAGTATGGTAAAGTTAAACTTAAGTATTACATTTTATATAACAAATTTGATCAGGATTTATTTTTTTTAAACAAGGTTGTTTAGACATTTAACATGTGATGATGTATATTATTGCAACAAGTTATTATTTTTAATCATAAAAAAACATATTAAGATTTTTATTCACCAAGCATTTATTTTGCCATTTCTTCTTCGACTTCTTCTTTGAATTTCATCTTGAAAAGGACATATTATTACATTGTGTTGTAGTTTACAGCGAAGCTGCAATATTTGCACCCAACACATCCAATTTCAACACACCATTTTTGGGACCAGGTTTGCCTTCCCTCTTCAATCCTAATTTTCCTAGTGGTGGGTGCAGCCTGTTTCCAGGGCCACTACTCAGATCTTGGTCTGCTATGGCTTGCTGACCCTAATCCAAACAGCCACCTATGAGTCAATGACACTGACACAAGCAGCCAGCTATGTATGAGTCACTGGCTGCCATTTGATTATTTAAATATTTTGACAAAGTGTAACAGTTCCATATAATAAGATTCTACTACAACTGTTTCAGATTTTTAGGTGCAGTTAATTCTGCAATATGCACGTTTTGCTGAAAAAGGCAAGTGAAGTCTCAAATAAAATTTACATGTTCTAAACAGTTTATGAAAACAAGCTGGCAGTCAAAAATCTGGAAATATGAAGTGAAATATATCTAAACATCTGGTAGAAAGATCTAAACTTTTTGGAGAACAGTTTGAATGTATCATGAATATATGTTTGTGTAACTTTGTGACAATAATGTATATCAGAGTTTTATCATTCTAAGGACAATCGGATCGGAGTGAATTAGTTAAAACAGGCCATTCAAAATAAACAGAATCAATGTTTGCAGTGTAATCATGGAAATCTACTTTTATATGCTTGTTACTGTTTTTGTCTTGTCACAATACCTAGAAAACCCTGTTAGCTGAGAGATCATATAACAGAACCACTTGAGTGTGAATTTATTTGCAAGGGGTTACTATACCTGAGAGGTAAGGAACTAGCTTTTCAAGAAACAAATTCGCAAATAGTAGGTATTCCAACCCTGTGAGTTTCAAGATGTCTCATGATCTCGAAAGAGGTTAGGTCAGCCCCTATTCGTTTCAGAGATGGACAATAAACTCCAAGGTTCCGTGTACATGCTGTGCATGTAAAAGAATCTTTAGCTGTTGAAAATCTAACAGAGCAGGCTATTAGTCTCTGTCGAGACAAAAAATTGAAAATGTAATAAAATTCATACTCAATTGTGCAAAAGCACAATACGCCCATCATTAAATTGTCAACACACTCGATTACAAGTACAAGAATAAAGCCAAAACAATCCTCTACAACCCCAGGGTAGAAAAGAACTATGCAAAATTAGTTGTAGATCTTAGTTTTCCATGTTTGTGGGACTGACTTTAAAATACGTTCTTCACTTTAGGCTATAGGCTTAGCTCTAGTGGTTTCTGAGAGGCTTCTCTGCGTGACAGAGACTAGTATAGGACCACTGTCACACTAAGAGCTTGTTTTAAGAGGCAAATAAAAGTATCGTTTTAAGAGGCAATTAAAAGTGTATCATAACCCCTTTAAGTAAGAAGACTCCAACTCATGGCATTATATGACCATTCATTCACAAAGGCCAAAAGTTCACTGAGTGCAGAGAAGTCTTCTGTACTTAAGAAAAAACTCAAGAAACTATATCTCATATTTGTGACACAGGAAATAAAGGAATATCTTGTTTTCCCAGGTGATCGGGAAAAAAACCAATTAATTTAACTTCATTGTTCACATTTTGGTTATTATTCTTCTTCATGCGCTGTCAGATGCCAACTTGAATTTGTTCAAAGATATCTGCAGTCATCCTGAGGCTGTCGTCACTGCCATAGCACTTGTCTGGCGTTGGCACTGGTGATGGCCACATGTGCTTTCTCTGGTCCTCGTTTATCGGGCAATTTTGCAGTAGATGTTCAGGAATCATTTTCTCAATACCACAGGTGTATTCATCAGTAGCACCTATCTTCAGTTTATTGAATAGATGATACCTCAGTCTGTTGTGGCTTCTGGGGGGACGGCGTGAGCTAGTGGTTAAGTGGCACAGTTCACAGCCAGAAGGTGCTGGGTTTGATCCCCATCACAGCACCGGCCGTTACCCAGGGGAAGCAAACCTTAGAAAATGCAGGAGGAAGCAGACTCTTACATAAAATGCATGCTGAAGTTGGATGCACTGGGCTGACATGCGCAAAATAAAAACCACAGTGTAACGCACACCGTCTTGGGGTTTAGAGAAATAAGGCAAACGCAAAAACAAAAAAATTGAACCATTTTCTCAGTACCACAGGTGTATTCATCAGTAGCACCTATCTTCAGTTTATTGAATAGATGATATCTCAGTCTGTTGTGGCCTGTGTAGAGTTTGAAGACCACCTCCTGCTCTTTTCTGTTCAACTGGTAATAAGCATCATTTCAAATTTTGTGTAGTCAGTATGCTTTGTTTTCCTTTTTTCAAATGTATCTGGCCCTAATAAACCTTCTGGACTCTTCGTAAGTCACACTAGAATCTGGTTGTAATAACCTTCCACCTTCTTTCATCAATCTGTCTGCCTCATCATTGCCATGTTACAGTGGGATGGGACTCACTGTACTACAACTTATCTGTGTTTGGACTGCTGGCATAGCTGATAGAGTACTGATCTTAGGTCATTTAGGTCTGCATTTCTCTGATTTTGGTTATTGAAGCATAAGAGTTGTTTCAATAGCATTTGTTCATTCATTCTTCAAAATAAATTCAAGAAATCAATTGTAGTGTATATACTTAACTTATAAGCTGAAAATAATATGAAACTGTGATAGAGAATGTTTATGAAATGCATATATGTAAATGTACAGATAAATGGCAAAGACTAACAGAGACACTGTATTGATCATCTTTTAACATTGGTTGTGGAGGCAGTCAGAGAGAATTCCAAGCTATTCTAGTTGTCCTTCTGGCATGATTTGTAGTCTTTTAAGGTAATCTCAGTTTAGGAGGAGCAAGTGGGATGCAGGACATTAAGGCTACCGTACTACAAAAATGTTGCTCAACGAATTGAATAACTAGTAATCTTCAGACCTTGCACTGTCTATAACTGTCTATATTCAACAAGATATGATGCACCAGCATTATTCCCAGACAGGCTCTATGGAGATATAGATAAGCTGAGGCTGACCACCATTTTGTTTAGATGTATTCAAGTTGATGCATGAAATTTATGAAGCAGAGGATGTCCTCCCATCAAATTTTGAGTCATCTAGTAGGTTTATATCACAGGCAATTTGCTTCCTATAATGGTCAGTCTTAATACATTCTGGGATCTGGTCAAATAGAAGTAGCTAGATAACAATGAAATGTTTTCTGTGCTACTTAGTACTATTTTCTATTGTATGTGTTTGCATAAGTTAGTGAATGTTGTGTAGTAGCCAGTAGTGACTGTGAAAGGTGTCGTCTTCTTTACTCATTTCCATTTCACTCGTTGCTAATCCCCCTTCCCTATTAGATACCTTCTACTTAGCCAGTCTGATCTGTTACAACCATTATCCAGGGTCACCACGTGGTGAAGTAGAAGTGTTTTGGCAGCTCTGGTTCGCTGGCCCTGACGCTAACAGTCAGCTATAGGTTGCTGACCGCTACAGCTCATGCGCCTTGGATCTCTTAAGTTGCCATGACATGCTTTGAAACCTGTATGCAGTCGGCTTATTCTTTGCTTCCTACACTCTATATGGGCAAGGAAGCAAATATCGTATAGATCATAACACAGAATTACAAACAAACAAAAATACAGTAGACCTTTTCCTAAGCGTTCTTTTTTTTTGTTTGTCTCCTAATGCTGGGGTTCTATATCTGTACCAACAGGAAGAAGCATGGTGCTACAACAAAAATGTATGAGTGACAACCATAAATGTTCTTGCCTTGCATGTGATTGTGATGATATATGGAGACTGTGTTAACATATCATTGCTTGTAAGTTTTGAATACTGTGATGAGCTGTCAATCAAAGATCATGTGCAGTTTATGTGATAATAGTGTACCTATTTCTTTTTTAAACTGAATAAACATTGTGAACAATTATAAATATGTGTACGTTATTCTTGTTCCACTTCTAATGCGGTTGATGCTCTCAGAATGGATGTCTTTTCTTATATTCTACATTCTTTGTAGTGAGGAAGGGAGTGTGTGTGTGTGTGTGTGTGTGTGTGGGGGGGGGGGGGGGGGAGGGGGGGGAGAGAGAGAGATCAGGACAACACACACACATGGATATTGACAAAGAAGAAAACAATCTAAGAACATATTGAAGCCAAGTAAAGATAGTCTCATAACCATAATGTTTAATATGGACAAAAAAATTTTCCTAAGATAATGTTTAGGATGGATAAAACATTTGCTGAAGACCATGTTTTGGATGAATAAAACATTTACTAAGACTATGATTAGGACAGATAAATCATTTTCTTCCAAATCATTTGCTAAGACTAAGTTTAGGATGGATAAAATATTTTCCCAAGACCATGTTTTGGATGGATAAAACATTTTTCTAATGTCATGTTTACGATGGCTAAAAACATTTGCTAAGACTAAGTTTAGGATGGATAAAACATTTTCCGAAGACATGCTTTGGATGGATAAAACATTTTTCTAATGTCATGTTTACGATGGCTAAAAACATTTGCTAAGACTAAGTTTAGGATGGATAAAACATTTTCCGAAGACCATGCTTTAGATGGATAAAATATTTTTATAATGCCATGTTTACGATGGCTAAAAACATTTGCTAAGACTAAGTTTAGGATGAAACATTTTCCGAAGACCATGCTTTGGATGGATAACACATTTTCTGAAGACATTGTTTAGAATCTATAAAACACTTTTCTCAAACAATGTTTACATTAGATAAAACATATATCATATTTCCTTAAACTCATAAATATTTTTGAAAGCATAAAATAATATACCTTGACAGTCTTGGTTGTGTTTTAATGATATTGCTACCCTTTGGGCTTACAGTAGGAACATTAAAGTAAATATTTCTTACACTAAGACTTGACTTCACCTTTAAAAGTGGCTGCAGGAGTATAGAGGGGGAAAGACAAAGCCCAGCAGCTTCTGCTTTCACAACTCGTATATGGTCATCTATGGGTGAGGTGCGAGGAGGTGTGAAGGGGGTATGCATGCCCAATGGAGGGAATAGGTCAGTCAAGGCCAGACAAACTGGTCTGGCTTTAATGACGATAGATAAACTTCTGCTTAATACTCTGTGATCCCAAGTGAATTTCTATGACTTGGTCCCAGACGAATTTGTGAAGAAAGAGTGAAGGCTAGATTTTACCTACAAGTAAATTTTTAATTTATTTAATTAACTTGAATATCTTTTTTTTGAGAAATATCTTAATCTAAATATTTTCATTAACTAAATATTATTAAATAATTCTTTTGGGCTTCTCCATCCAAAAATGTAAACTTACAGAAGCAAAAATAAACGTTCAAAGCTTATTATGTCCTACAATATAGTTCATATTCATTGTTTACTAAAATGACAATGTACATTTTATAGGGGGCCTACAGGGATTTAAAAGTTTTTTTACCAAGTATTTAACACCAAAAAAATACGAGGCGTGTTTAAATTAAACCGGTCCTAACTGCACCAAGTGAACATACGTGTGATGCGCATGATGACGTCACTTCTGATGTAAACAGCACATACCAACTGTCAGGTTTGTAAAATTTCATTATCCTTCGACTCAGTTTCCCAACCAGATCATTGAAAACATGGCTGGTGTGATACGAAATCCGTTTAGAGTTGATCAGCAAGCGGTGATTCGGTTTCTAACAGCTGAAGGATGTTGACCAGTTGACTTTCATCGCAGAATGCAGGCAGTGTATGGTGACAAAAGTGTGTTGAAGGCAACAGTGAAGAACTGGACAACAATGTTTAAAGAAGGACATGAGTTAACGAAAGATCTTCCGAGACGAGGTCAGGCGTATATTGTTGCGTCAGAAGATTCCTTCACCAAAATTGATGCAGTAATTCTGGTAGACTGTTGCAGAAGCTTACGTTTGCCCCACTTTTGTGATACATCTGGTCTCTTAATGAAATATAGATATTGTTTTACTGCTAAATTATTATATTTACAAACTTATCTGTACATATATTAATTTGTGTGTATATGTTCCTGAGATCTGAAAATGATTTCAAGGGTTCCTTGAGATCTAATAATTATTTCAATGGTTCCGAGATCTTAAAATAATCTCTACTGTTCCCTGAAATTCTAAAATGATTGCAATGGTCCGTTGAGAATGTAAAATGATATTTAGGGTACCCAGAGATCTTACAATAATTGTAAGGGTTCCCTGAGATTCTAAAATGATTGCAATGGTCCCTTAAGAACTTAAAATTATTTTTAGGGTACCCGGAGATCTTACAATAATTTCAAGGATTCCTTGAGATTTTAAAATGATTGCAATGGTCCACTGAGATCTTAAAATAATTTCAAGATTTCGTCCGTGATACAATGGTTCAGAAAAGTTGCCTCAGATCAATTTTTAAAATGCTCACCCCAGATTCACTTTAACAATACTCAGCAAAAAGTCTGAGAAATTAAAAAATGCAAACCATCTTCTTCTTCGTATGCTGTCAAATGTCAACTTGAATTTGTTCAAAGAAAGCAGCTGTCATCCTGAGGCTGTCAATACTGCCATAGAGCTTGTCTAGTGTTGGCACTGGTGATGGCCACATGTGCTTTCTCTGGTCCTCGTATGTCGGACAATTTTGCAGCAGATGTTCAGCGGTCATTTTCCCTGTACCACAGGTGCATTCGTCAGTGCCACCTATTTTCAGTTTATTGAATAGATGGTACCTCAGTCTGTTGTAGCCTGTGCGGAGTCTAAAGACCACGACCTGCTCTCTTCTGTTCAACTGGTAGTAGGCATAATTTTTTGTGTAGCCAGTATGTTCTGGTTCCCATTTGGCCATGTATCTGGCCCTAGGACTGATAGTATCTTCCTCTTTGCTGTTTGGCCCAGCCCCATTTCATTTGTTACCCCATCTTTTTCAGGCATTTTTTTTTTCTTTAAAGTTATCATGGCCTCATTCAATTCATTCATTGTTAGTTTTGCCATCATGTGCTACTCTGGTGCCATCTTGATGTTGTTGTGGCTCTTCTGTTCTTCACTTATGTCTGTCTGCCTGTCTGTAGGGACATCAATGTGGTTTGCTCTGGCACAATACATAATATCATTTTAGTTCTTGATCATCAATAAAGACAATGACAACTTAAAGAATATACAGCCGGCTTGGACAACTATTGCAACAAGAAGGATCTGGCAAACAATACCAGCAAATGTCTCAATTACGAAATTGTCAGTCCTACCATTTGACAGTATCACAGCCCATGCATGCTGTGCAAAACTGCTGTGAAGAAGAAATAAAAGCAGAAAACATAAAAGTCACAATGGTAGCAGAAATACCAGCATCTGATTATATTATAAAACTGAATATTTTTCCTTCATCTTCATGTTCCATGCTGACTGATATAGGTGATACGGGATCTCTGCAACCTTAACTTAACTTAACATTTTTATACTGGTTTAGAAGACCCTGCAGAGTCTGTATACAACCAGTTACATTTACATCACCTTGCTCTAAAAGCTATGGGCATCTAATTTATTCTTAAATGCATTAACTGTCCCTGTCTACACTACCTCCCCTGGCAATGCATTCCAAGCATTCACCACTCTCTGACTAAAAAATATTTCCTAATATCTAATCTGGACCTCTCTTTAGTCAACTTGTAGCTATGCCCTTTTGTTATTGTGGGTGGCTGTATTTTTAAAAACTTGTTATAGTCTAATTTATCCATTCCTCTGATCATCTTATAAACCTGTATTAAGTCACCACGAATTCTTCTCTCTTCTAGACACCATAGGCCAGTTTTTCTGAGTCTTTCCTCATAACTGTAATTCTGGAATCCCACTATCAGCTCTGTCGCTCTTTTTTGTATTCTTTCCAGCATGTTTATATCCCCTCTATGACAAGAACTCCACACCCGTACACAGTACTCCAATCTAGGTCTAACTAATGCTTTAGACAGTTTGACTATCACTTCCTTATTGCTATGTTTAATATTTCTTTTTATCATACCTAACATTGCATTTGCCTTTTTCACTGCTACCTTAACTTGCTCACTCACCTTACCTGTATGATCTATTATAGCCCCTAGGTCCCTTTCCTTATCTATCTTTCTAATATTGTTCTCTCCCATTCTGTAATTATGTTCCATTTTGAATCTACCCATGTGGATGACTACATTTATCTACATTAAACTCCATTTGCCAGCTTACAGACCATTCTCAAATTGTATCTAAATCCGACCTCAATATATCCACTTCTGCCTTAGATGAGACACTACTGCATAGTTTTATGTCATCAGAAAATTTTGTAATCATGGATCCCATATCAATGTCCAAATCATTTAGATATATCAAGTTGTCCTTTAGTCTTAGTCATTTATTGATTCCGCTGCTGAGCCTTCCTATGCCATGGTGTTAAAATATCCTTTATCTTATCTACTATATTCAACAATTTCTATTGTGATTATGGACTAATTGGTGCAACAATACTTTATGATTATGGATTGCTTGATGAAACTTTATGATAATGGTTTGTTTGATGTAACAATCTTTTATGATTGTGGACTGGATGATACACTAATCTTTTATGATTATGGACTGAATGACGTAACAATTATTTGTGATTGTGAACTGGATGATGTAACAATCTTTTATAATTGCAGATTGGATGATGTAACAATCCTTTATGATAGTGGACTAGATGATGTAACAATCCTTTATGATAGTGGACTGGATGATGTAACAATCCTTAATGACGATGAACTGGAAGACGTAACAGGCAAAAAAATTCCTTTTCTCCGTCGTTAAATCTCATATAATCTCATCTATTTCACCTCATAAAGTTGTTGGACTGGAGGAGGTTTCTCTCGTCACCATACAGCTCATCTCTTAATTGGTTTAGGAGCAGCCATATTGTCACTCTGCTTCTCTCATGGAGCCAACAGACCTGGAGTATATGCTCTGCTGTTAGACAACACGTGATGTTAAACATTGCAAACTTTAACAATTTTTATAGTAGACTTGAAAAATGAAAATGAAATCATGAACAAAACTACTATCTATACAATTGAAAGAAATGACAAATGAAAGCAATGAAGTCCTAGGTTTGTCAAGGAATCTTGTACCATCAGTCTAATCCAACACATGCCTGGCTATATTGTTTTGTTGAGGTATGTTCAATCCATGTCCACTTTTTCTCCAGCTTTTGGGGTTATTATTATCCTATACAATCTAAGATGCGGAGCAGTGCATGAGCTGCAGTGGTCAGCGACCCATAGCTGACTGCTAGCATCAGGGCCAGCGAACCACAGCTGCCAAGACCCTTCTACACCTCCAAGCGGTGATCTTGGATAACAGGCTGCAGCGGGGCAGACTGGCTAAGGAGAAGGGATCGAAGAGGGAATGCTAACCCGGTACTCAAAAAGTCAGATGTGTTGGACCGAAAGGTGCAAATATCGCAGTCAAGCTGTAAACTATGACACAACGCATTCCGTTCTCTCAAATTACATTCTGCTACTTAAGCCCTTTCAGGGCTTGGTAGCGGGAGATTGAGAACGAACGAAGCCAAGCCAAGCCATATACAATCTTATTTGTGTCATTACTTCTAGCCACTGTATATTAATTATTAAAAGGAGACATTCATTAATGTCTGTGGGTTGGATAACATACCATATTTCCAAGTTATAAATGTTGTACTGCAGACCCATACATGCTCACTATGACAAACAATCATTCTTCCATAGATAGATATACTTACATTAATCTTCATCCTGGTCTGGGACATATAGTTCAAATTCTTCGAGCCATGATGCCAATTCTCTAGCAGTTAATGCTCCACCACATAAAAATGCAGCTACAGTCACTGTAATCTGAAACATTCTTAAAAACTTGTACCCATTTTAAATGGTTTATAGTAAATGCCAGTAGTTGTAGTATTTCTAACATTATCTAAGCAATGACCAGAAATTAATATGAGGGTTGATAATAAAGTAATGCCCTACTTTCTTTTTTTCCATCCCAGAATAAAGATAGCAAAGTGAAAATTTACAGGTTGCAACACGTTTCCTGTGTACATGTGCGTACACACGGTCTTCTGATAAATAGCGCTGGTGTAGTAATTCATTATTCATCTGTGTGTGTCATGCATTACAAACAATTAGTTGTAATTGAAATCATGGTTTGTGAAGAAAGAAAGTGTCGGGTACATTCACAAACGTTTGTATGCTGCATAAGGAAGTTGTGCAGCTGATAGAAGCACCATTGGATATTGGGTTCAGAAAGTGAAAGATTCAGAAAGTGGTAGAGGCGGGACGGCATGATTGATCACAGTCTATGCATCCTTTTACAGACACCAGCCCAGACATATTGCAGCACGCCAATGCCATTATTCATGGGGATCATCGCATCACAAGTCGACAATTCTCTTACAGCTTTCAATCAGCAATGGAAATGTTCTACAATTTTGGATATTCCAAGATGTTGACAAGATGGGTTCTTCAAAGTCTCACAACTGACCACACACGTCAATGAAACATGGCTATGTGAATAGGAAATGAGCTGGTACAGGAAAGGCATGCATGCCCTTGTTTCAGCATAAGGCCATAGAAGTGAACAGAGATTATGTGGAAAAATAATGTGTAAAGTTATAATGTGCGTGAATTTCATACATTGTGAATAAATAGTTTTAGGACAAAAATATGCATTACATTACTTTCTGAGCAACAGTCATATTATTATTACTCTCAATTCCACCATTATAATGCATAATGCTACCATTGTATGAGAGGGCTTAAAATGAAAATCTGAAATATTTTTTTTTAAAGTTGTTTCTGAAAAAGTGAAACACAACTGCATCATTTTTTGCCATAGTCACAATTGTGTTCAATACAAGTCCCCCAGCATGGATTCCTTTAGAAGCAAATTATCTTGGTAGCATGTGTTACCACTCATGCACCCCCTGCTGGACATCTTCATCTGACCTGAAAGTCTTTCCTCCCAATGCCTCTTTTAGTCGTCCAAAGATATAGAAATCACTTGGGGCTAAGTCTGATGAGTATGGCGGATGTGATAGACACTGAAAATGGAGGTCCTCGGTGGTTGCAGCCGTTACACAGGCAGTATGGGGTCAAGCCTTGTCCTGTTGCAAAATGAGGACACCGTTAGTCAGAAGTCCACGTCAACTGGAGTTGATTGCGGATCGAAGATGATTCCTGAGACGATCTGTATACGTGGCATTGGTGACAGTGTTCCCCCTGGGCATGTAGTGCTCTAAAATAATGCCTCGTTCATCCCAAAAGAGTCAGCATAACCGTCCCTGCAGATTATTGCATGCGAAACCTCTTCGGTTTCAGTTAGGAGGGATGGCGTCGTTCCTTGCTCGCTCTTTTCATGTCAGGCTCGTGGTATTAAACCCAGGTTTCATCTCCAGTAACAATTCTTGCTAGAAAACCATCACGTCTGCTTCAAAGCGCAGCAAAAGTTCCTGTGTCATTGTTTCAATTCTGGAGTAAGCTGCTGTGGCACCCACCTTGCAGACACTTTGTGGTACTGTAGCACATCATGGATGATGCGGTGTGCTGAACTTTGACTAATGTCCAGATGTGCTGCAATTTCATTCAGTCAACTGATTTTCCTTTACGAGACGGTCAACGACTGCAATCGACTCTGAGGTCACTACTTTGTGTGCCTGACCCAGTTGTGAACAGTCTGTCACAAAACTCATGTCGTATGGAACTTCCTACTCCACTCATACTGGACCTTCATTCGCCGATGAATTTCTATAGGTTTCACCCCTTCACATAAAAAATGAATAACAGAACACTGCTCCTCTTTTGTGCATGTCAATAGTAGAGCGGTCATTTTTTAACTGCAATTATGACATAATGTTTGTTTGTACCGTGATGGCACCTGCAGGATACTCTTGACATACTTAGCAACCATTTTAACAAGTTACAACACAAAAGCATGGTTTTTTCTAATTTCAATCCGACTTTTAAGGTTTTCATTTGAAGCCCCCTCATATATAGCTTTTTAGAAGAAGCATGCTCCAAAGCATTTTGTGTGCTCATGCCATCCTGGTTTCTGTAGCAGTTGGTTTCACATGATAAAGTTGCAAGCGTCATATAGAGACCTCTTAGTTGTCTTTGACGACATGCATATGGGTGCAGCAGTCCAATTTTTGTCCCCACAGTACTAGATCGAGTGGTCTGCCGGAAGAGGCACCGGAAGCTACAGGCAGCAAAAGGAAATATGAAAGACCTGTACAACAGCACAAAGAACCTAAGACAAAAATATAAGTAAGTAAATAGCTTTATTAAAGACAAGGAAGACAAATAGATGGTAAGGCAGATGCAGATATAGGTAGAACATTTTGAAGAACTTTTAAATTAACCAGCTCCACAAGATCCCCCAGACATTCAGAATACAGAACCCAAAATATAAGCCAATTGCAAGAAACCAAACAAAGATCAAATTTGAAAAAGACACTGATGTTTCTAAGAGATGGTAAAAGCCACTGACCTAGGTGGTACAAATTATCATCATCAGGTTAGTCAGTCCTGAAACTGGTGATGTCTTCTGAGCATGTCATTCCAATGTCCTCTGTTCCCATCAGATCTTTTCAGCTCAGTATAAGTCAACACCCCAATGCTCTTGCGCACATGTATGATGTGCTAGACGTTCTTGGACGTTCTCTTCTTCTTTCCACTTGAATTTTGTCTTCTAGTATTCTTAATAGCATGCCTCCATGTCTCATATTATGAACAAGCCAAGACAATCTACCTTTTTGTTAACTCATCATTAGTTGTCTATGTGACCCTATATCTTTAAATACTTGTTTGTTTTATCTTTTTTTTTTGTGCATCCTGCAACAGCACCTTATCTCAAAAACTTATAATGTATTTTCATTCTTTCTTTTTAAAAGTCCATGTTTCAGTGCCATACAATGCTATGGGTCAGATATGTGTTGTGATTATTCTTTTTCCAAATCTCATTATTGATGTTATTTGTTGTTAGAAGTTTTTGTTTCCCACGGAATGCCTTTTTCTGCTAATGCAATCATAGCTAATTTCAACATCGCAGCGGCATACTCTGTAATAATGTGGCTCAAAAATGAAAATATCTGCACTTGTTCCATGATTTGTCCCTCAATGTTGTTTTAATCTTTGGGATTGTTTGGCTATTACCATCGCTTTTGTTTTACTAGCATTCATTCTCATAGCAAACAACTTTGGCTGCGTCGTTGATGTTGTCGAGAACTTTTTGTAATGATTTCTCTGTACAACAGTGCGACAGTGATGGCACTTATTACCATTTGTCTTTCTGTTGGCCATTTACTAGATGATGACAACATCTACCCAAAAAAATGAAATTCAATGGAATTTGACAAAACAACTTCATGATCTGGACTTTGCTGATGCCTCGGCTCTTCCTGTCCCACAACCACAAGCAGATGTACAATTTCAAAACATACTTGATGAGATGTCACATAAACTGAGTCTGAGAATACACAGAGATAAAAAAACAAAGATGAGAATAAATGCAAGTAACAACAATCAGAGCATGTTAGGAGACACACTTCTACAAAATATGGAATCATTCATATATCTTAGTAACAATATAGACAAAGTAGGAAGTACAGATAGATATCAAAATAAGAATTGAGATGAGCTTCCATTGCAAGCAGAATTTGTGTCTTGTACATAAACACCGAAGGTGCAGTACGGACAAATGTCAGTAAAACAAATTGATCTCCAGTGTTAATAGGTGTACAATAGGTGTGTGAGCTTCCTCCACTTTAATTCATAATTTATATGGATAAAATCACACAGTTGGCTAACCCCATGAGGAGTCCCTAAATGAACTGTTGTTTGCTGAAGATCAGGTCATCTTTTACCAAAATGGAGAAGACCTACAACACCACCTAGCCTATATCAATTTTGCTTGTAACGATTATTACATGAAGATCAACACAGAAAAGAAAGAGACTATGATGATATCGTATGAACATGCGCAGAGAAGTTTCCACAGCAATGACAATAGTATCAAGCAAGTAAGAGAGTTAAAATACCTCGGAAGTATGTTCACTGATTATGGCAGATATGCTCTCACACTCAAAGACCGTTGTCCGTGGTGAAGAAACATTCTCCTTGAGGTAGTCCTGGTAACTGGGAAAGCGAACTCTCAGGCTAAACACAACGGCTCTAGAGGAGCAAACCTCAACAACAACAAAATGACGCAACCAGCACTGTACACACCCTCAGTGGTTAAGCATGAGTCAACTCTGACGGCCTCTCCATGACCTATCAAGTCTGACACCATGATACAGTAAAACCTCGTAGATAACGTTTTATATATTGAGGTTATTATTCTTAAAAAACTTACCAGCAACCTATTTGTACAAATATAGAACATTATGCATGCACCCTCTGTGATTGGAAAGGAACCAGAATGGTACTGCACAGCATTTGAGACGAGGAGGCAAATTACACTGCATTCTTGTGTCTGAAACCCATCATATTGGCACAGTGTCTCTGAAATTTTTTTATTTTTTCTTTGCGTTCGCCTTATTTCTCTATTCCCCAAGGCAGTGTGCATTGCACTACGTTTTTATTTTGCACCTGTCAGCCCAGAGCATCTGACTTCAGCATGCATTTTTAGGGTCTGCTTTCTCCTGCATTTTCTAAGAGTTTGCATCTTCGGTGTAACGGCCAGTGCTATGTTGGGGATCGAACCCAGCATCTTCGGATTGTGAGCCGTGTCACTTTACCACTAGCCCACGCCGTCCCCCATATCAGGACATGACAATCTCTTTGCCTTGAGCTTTTGGTTATACACCTATAGTTTCACAGGAGTTTGGCCTAACCTGCAGTCAATTGGTGGCGGGGAATGAGCACTTTAAACCCTATCTTGGCTACAGTATCATGAAGTAGAGCGTAGTTGCTAGTTTGTGTCCCACACTGATGTGACAGTCTCTTTCTGGCTTTATACCTGGGTAGGTAGAAAATCTACAAACATATCAGCAAACAGGATGCCAGCACATGACAGCAGAGTGGACAGAGAGATGGCATTAAGAATTCATAAGGCGAACAGTGTCCACTATCAAATTGCACCGATTTTTACTTATAAGAGTAAGATCCAGAGCTGTGACATACACAGCCAGAAAAACAACTCGTTACTGGATCCACAACACCACACTGAGGCAGATAGTGGAGACAAACCAAGTTGGTGCACAAAAAATTAAATCGTTTGGTAATTAAGTCAGAATGCATTATGACCAGCCTGCAGATAGAGAATATCATATGCATATCTCTTGTCCACGTGCAAGAGGTCGACCTCGATGTAGGTGGATTGAGGGTATCTCTTACACACTCAGGAAGTTGCACCTAATGACAACACAAGTGTTTCACCTAGCATTAACAAGAAATATAAGCACCCTGCCTCTTTGTAAACCCTCATGGCAGGAGAGTAGTTTCAAAATGAGAAAGAAGCAAAATTTATAGAAATTAAGTCCAACATAAAGATACAAATTTATCTCCAGTGTATCTGAAACATGAAATTCAACAACCAAAAAGAGACTTTCATAAATGGGTCTCTGTGCAGAATAGAGCGATAGAAATTGTATGTTGGATCACTAATGTGGAACTATTAGAAATAACTATCATAAAGTGGAACATGACGTTAGGAAAAGGCGTTGGATAGTACATACATTAAGGAAACCAGCTGATATAATTAGAAGATGCAAGACAGTCTTTATTCTGGAATCCTCAAGGCAAGAGAAATATAGACAGAACAAAACACACATGGAGACGATAACTCGAGACAAAAATAAAGCAAACAGGGAAAACATTGGCAGAACTGGAGATGGCGGCCCATGGTAAGAGGACTTGGCGGGTGCTTGTTGAAGAACTGTGCTCCACTGGCAGCTGAAAGATTTTAATTTATTGAACCACAAAACTTTCAATAAACATTTTTATATTTATTATTCACACCTTTAAAAGTCCAAATCGTACTTGATGTGGTTTGGGTAGAATAGTACCCATTGCTTTTTGTCTAGCAGCCAGCAACTGATTTGAGGGATCCAAACAATGGCGACGTTTAGAAGCTGTGCATGAGCTGAAAGCTGTAACTCGCAAACAAGAAGCCATCTTGATGGCTATGGGTGCCAGTGGTGACTGAAAAACAGTAGATTAGAATGAAGTTTTATGTTAGAATAGAAACTGACTGACATTTCAACCAATGCGAAGAGGAAACAAAACGGCACAGAACAAAAGTAAAATAAATCAAAGCGGCTGCAATTGGTCAAAAGACGATAACAATATAAATGGGTATAGCTCAGTCGCAGCTGAAACTAATCAAAATCCACGTGGCCTTCATCAGGGACAAAGAATGAACAAAACATCATTGTCGTATAACAAGCATGTCCTTTGCAGAACATCGCTCTTACAACAACCAATCTGTAAGACTCTCAATCTCTAGCCAGAACTCTTTGTGATGTCTTGTATTCATCTTTTCCTCGGTCTGCCATTGCCCCACTTTCCAGGCACCATACCCTCTAGTATCGTTCTTTCCAGGCATTATGACATTTGATGTTGCCAAAATATTTCAGCTTTCTCAACAAGATATTGTTTACTTACCAATTTTCCTAAATATCCAATTCTTGGAGGATATTCTGTGGCATTTTAGTTCAAAAGATTCAATCTTTTTCTAAAGTGTTTGTGAGGTGGTCCACAAATCACATCCGTACGTTACCACCGGGAAGATGCAAGTTCGCAGGATTTATATTTTTGTCTTTTTATTAGAGTTCTGCCAAAAGTTTCTAATTTTATTTAACATCTGCATTGCCACAGCCATTGTCAGTCTGACTTCCTTTAAGTAATCTCCATTGTTTCTCATAATTGAGCCAAGGTACTCAAAACTTGTGACTTTCTCAATTTCCTTTTGATCTAGAATAACTTCAGGTGTGGTCTTGTCTGTGCTCATTATTTTGGTTTTACTTATATTCAGGTATAGGCTTTGGTCTTCGCTGTGTTGTTAAACTGACATGATCATCTGTTACAGTCCAGCAGCAGTGTCATCTGCATATCTAAGCTCTGGTATCTCATTCCCACCGATTTTTTACGGCTCAAACTTGTCATACTTTCCATCATGTTTTACTCATTATTGATTCAGCATATATATTGAACAGATAAGGAGACGTTTCTCCAGCTATTCTAACAGAAACTTGTTGTTCCTGGTATAGTGATTCGATCAATTAAATCAAGTGCATTGGGAACCCTATGTATCTCATGTTCCACAACACATTTGTGTAATCTATAAAGCAAGTGTGTACGTCGTCATTGTACTCTACATTTTTCTATAATATTTTTTATGTTAAGGATGTGATCCCTCGAGCCCCTACCTTTTCTAAAACTTGCCAGGACCTCGTGGACTAAAACTTCATAGACCTCATTGAGCTTGTTTTCTAGCCTCGTCATAGTGATCCGTAAAAGGATCTTGTTGGCATGAATTATTAAAGCGCTGGTTCGATAATTAGTGCATTGCCTTTCTTGGGGAGAGGTACATACACAGATCTTGTTCATGATGCACTGTGTCAGTCCTAGTGCGTGATAGATGCTGACACTGGCTTCCCCTCCTACTTGAATACATTCACTGTGTGTATCATTGCATCCTGGTGATTTCCCTTTCTTCAAACCTTGGATTGCATAACTAATCTCTTCTATATGTTCTGGCTCTGGATCAATCGGCGTAGGCGTTGTGTTGGAGCTGCCTCCAGTGTTTTCATATATTTTTCTGCAGTAGTCTTTCCTGTGTATGTCCTTACTTTATGCCAGTACATTGCCATCTTTATCATGTATGACATGCAATGTGCCGGTTTGAATTCGCCTGTTTGTATTTTGATTTCTTTGAACGCCAGATACATGACCAAATGGGAAACCGAACATACTGGTTACACCAAAAACGATGCCTATTACCAGTTGAACCGAAGAGAGCAGGTCGTTGTCTTCAGAATTCGCACTGGCCACAATAGACTGAGGTACCACCTATTCAACAAATTGAAGATAGGTGGTACCGACGAATGATCGTGCGGTACTGGTAAAATGACCGCTGAACATCTGCTGCAGAACTGCCCGACATACGAGGATAAAAGAGAGCAGATGTGGTCATCACCAGTGGAACTGCAAGACAAGCTCTATGGCAGTGGCGACAGCCTCAGGATGACCGCCGCTTTTTTCGAAAAAATAATGGTTACTGTCTGACTGCGTGCGAAGAAGAAAGAAGATTTCTTTGAACGCGTTTCCTTCTTTCCCTTGTTTTTGTAACGCTTCTATTCTGCTACAGGTACACCGTAACGTGTTTCTTATCCTTCCGGATATCTCTTCTAATTTATCTTTTGCTGTTTCTATATTTGTCGCTCCTGCGTTCTATCCCAAATTGTTTTAACCTTTGTATTTCTTTTATGAATTGCGTGGTCTTTTCTATGATGTAACTCTGATGTCTGTGCCGTTTCCTATGCACCATTGCATGCTTTGCTACTTGCAGATTAGATTCATCACTAGTGACACTATGATGATCATTAAGAATTCATTGTAATTGTTGTATTTCAGGCATGTTCATCGGGTGTCATGCCTTCCTTCTTATACTGCCATGAGCATCAAAAACTTATTCGTTACCTCTATATTCTAGTGGTATTAGGCGGACGTCATAGCGAATTTGATGAATTGAATGAACGAGAACACGTAATAAATGACAACATGGAAAATGAACTTTACAGCGGTTACAATTCGTCTTATGGTAGCCATTAGCCAGGAATGTGTGGAGAAGATCGGTATGCCAGTTATGACAGGGTAGGCCAAACAAGAAACAATCAACGTGATTAGACAAATACACGTATTATAACATGGGTACATATATTTATCAACCAATGCCGGTCTCTCTTTTCTGTGAATATGCCATTGATAACCCTCCTCCAAAAAGTTCGACCTTGAACTCTCCAGTTTGAAGCCCAGTGAGTGAAGTTCATATTCAAACCATTCTGCAGGTTTTCCTTGGTCTACCTCTTTCGTGGCTATTTCTTGGTACTCAAAGGAGTAGTTAGCAATGTAGCGTATTTGCGGCTTGCATTCCACTTCATAATATTTCTCATGTTCTGAGACCCTTCCTTCCTAAAACCGGTTGCTTTCGCTTGATTGTCGGTGCTGTGCTGAACAACAGAAGTGTATTTATTCTCCCCTTTTATTCTTAATTGATATTGATAAAGTCACAGTTGGCTAAGCCCTATGATGTATCTTTAAATTAACTGTTGTTTGCTGATTATCAGGTGATCTTTTATGGAGAAGACTTGCAACGCCACCTAGCCTATCTCAGTTTCGCTTGTAACGAATATGACAAATGTCAACACAGAAAATATGATGATATCGTATCAGAAAAGCTTCCACAGCAGTTTCAAAAGTATTAAGCAAGGAAGGGATTTCAAATACCGGTACTGATGGCGGCAGAGAGAAGAGATGGTACATAGAATTCAGAAGGCGAACAAACTGCATCGATTTTGAAACACACTCGAGTGCTTCTTTTGACTAAGAGGAGGCGATAAATGTACTGTTTATTCCTACATTGTTTTATCAATGTCAATCCGGTCCTTACTAGAAAAATAATAATACGACCCAGAGCTGTGAGATACGCTGTGTGAGAAACGTAGCCAGGATCATTCGTGACCCAATCCAAAACACCACATTCAGACAGATAGTGCGGACAAACCCGGTACGGTTAATGACTACATTGGCGCACAAAGTCGAGTGTCTGCAGCGAGAGTAAATACATATATCCAGGTCATCAGACTTCGACGCCTTATGCAGGGCAAAATAAAATGTTTCTTGTCCGGTTTGTTGTTATGGATCTAGGCGGTTGGCCTTGATTCAACCCATTTTACTCTATGAGGAGGATTTCCTACTTAGCGGACTGGGCACGAGAGCCTTATTACTCCGCTGTGTTGGGACAAGTGCCGCGAAAGGTGGTTATCCGATGTGCGAGCCTATCTTATTAGACTAAACACTAGGGCAAAGTAGACCCACAGCATGTTAAGACTATGTTGCTCCTAACAAACCACTAACCATGCCGGTGAATGCCATGTCACACAGTCGACTCTAACGGTATGCTAATTGCCTCCTTAGAATGCACATCAATTCAAATTGGTGTCCCGGCCTGCGATAGTATCTTCACTATCAACTTGCGCTGTGTTTGTCATCAATCTGCTGTGTTCTCTTCGCTCATGTTTCCAGCAACCTAACACTTGACTTCCACTACCTTGCGGTTATATCCATTTGTGGAAAAGGCTTTGGGAGAAAACAAATTAGGAGCCAGAGTCCAGTCAGGCATTGTACTCAATGCCAATTTGACGACGCCAAGTAGTATCGACCTGGCATTCCCTTGGATACACCGGCTGCGTGGAAAGGGAGACGACTGGCACCAGCGGTCTTCGCATTAATATGCACAGACGGGCGGTAAAGAGATCACGTAAGAAAACCCGTAGCAAAGCCGGCAGTTGAGATTGGCTGCTGAAATCACCAGATCAATGATCGCAGAAATCATCCAGGTGATAAACGATGTTCGCAAGACCCCAATCATAAATGAGGTGTTCAAAAGGCCTCAGCTCGAAATCACGCTCTAAGAAAAGCGTCTGGCCAAAAAATGGACAGCGGTTATTGGAGCTGTGCGCCTATAATGTCCTGCCCATCACAATGTATCATGGGCAGACCTAACTGACGGCTGGCTTACAAGCATGGGCAACAACCAACAAAGACCTACCTCTCTTGCGTGCCCATCAGTCTCAGAGTGATTGGATGTCAACCAAAGAGAGAAACAGACTGGACAGGAATATCTATATAATGGTTTATAAATAGGGTATCATATTTAAACAGTTTAAATTACGTCATTCTTTAATCAACCTGGTGTGACATGTGATTGGTCTGTGGAACAGGGGACGTCGTTATAAACTTATGTTATCCGGATGTGAACCAGTATGAGCAGTTCTACCTTGTACAACTCAAGACCTCAGTAGCAATAGCATATGGACTTTGCCATTGCACATTATGCTGATGACCGTCAAGGAGGACTAAATTTCATTCCAGTCTTGGTTCTTGCATGTTATGTTCCAGGTTTTCTGAAGTTGTAGACAACTTATCTTTCTGAGTGTCCTAGTTTCTTCACTGTATTCTGGCAGAACTTCGTTCAGTTCCTAGCAAAGCCATCTGCTAGTGCTACATTGGTCTTTGGCTGATCGTCATTTCGGCTTTTTATAAAGATTGCTTTTTGGCACTTCTGTGTACATTCAACACCACGCTAGACTGTAGTCACATTCTAGTGTACAGGTAGAAATAATCGGGTGCCAGTTTAGAACTAAAGATATCCCCATCTGCAAATTATTTAAGTCCTGCGTTCATTCTCAATCTCTGACAAGAACTCAATGAGTTGCCGCTGGTTTTCAGCCTTTGACATATTTACACCTTTCGGTCTGACATCCGCCCTCGGCATCATTGAAAATTGGAATCAGAATTCCCTTCAAGCTGGTTAGAGAAATCAATGACAGAAAGCAACAACAAAAAAAACCAAAAAAAGAATTGCGAAGGAAAGAATTGTAATCTACCAAGCATATCCTAATAGATGACTAAAATAGAGCTGTTGGCATTGGGTTGTCACAAACTCAAATGGCTTATAGACCACACTAGGTTGACATTCCTTGTTTCTGATTTGTTGAACATATTTTTGTTTATTACTAACACATTCACTGACAAATACAGTATTAACATTCAGAATTCAACGATAAAACAAAACAAAAAAACAAAGAACACTTTTCAATTTATTTCCACTCATTACAACAGGTATACAATGTGAAGTTACAAAACCGTGGCAAACAACAGCATAACTAGATCTAGAAAATTAAAGTAACAATGAATGAAGCAACTTACAAATTTGGACCAGGAAACAATGAAAGCAAATTTTTTTGGGGAGCCTATTTTGATATGTACGGTATTAGCTATATTTCATAATAAAATATATGATAGTGTAAATGGAAAGAGCATAAAACCCCTACTCAATATTGTGCCCAAATAATGTTGGCTCTGGAAGTCAAGATCCCTCAAACAGCCTGGAGTCGATTTTAATTCTATGCTGAATTGACCAATATGAGTTAGACAGTAAAGGGTTAAATTTCAAACAGAGCAATAAAAACACAACATTTAACCCCAATAAACAACTAAGCAATACAATTAATTTTTTATGAGCAGTGGTGGATGTCAAACGCAAACTAACAAATCAGTATTAACCTAACAAAATATCAAATGGCAGTGGAGATAAATACATCTTGGAATTGGTCATGGAAAAAATACTTCCTAAGCTTTAATATCTGGTTATAAATAAGACCTAGAACCTTCCTGCAGGGGGAGGGCCTGCGGGCGGTTGTATAGAAGATAAAGAAGCTGCAGTGACTCCCCCCTGATTCCAGTTCGCTTTGAATCCACCATTCATTTGTCCAGACCCATTCTGTGTTGTTGAGTTATAGCCATTCATGCTGTTGCTGTTGTAGTTAGTTGGAGGCTTGAAACCACCATTGCTGTAAGAATTCTGGGACCTGGAACCTCCACTGAAGTTACTGTTGTTGGAAAATCGACTGCCACCATTGCTAAAACGATTTCCACCACCACCACCTCTGCCAGATCCTCTCCAACGGCTATTACCACCTGTCAAAATGGATGTGTGAATTAATTTAAAAACTTTGAAATTAGCAGCATCAAAGATTAAACAATCTAAATGGCATTAGAGAAAAATTAAAGATGCTAAATAAAGAATTTCTTAGTCCTGAAAAGGGACTTTCATACAGTTTACAGATCTGTTAGATCAACAGGTGGAGTTGGTTTGTTTTGTTTTAGGTGTTAGATGTGCCTTCCCCCCTGGTATTAACTCGTCGGCAAAATAATGTCTTGGTCAGCTGTGGTTCACTGAACCTGTCTAAATCTACTGGTGTCAGCATTACAATATTTTTAGTTCAATAAGGCTGTAGTTTTCCCCATTTCTAGAATGTTAGATTTTGGATGTCTCGCCACAGATATTGAAAATCAAGCATGGTCAACTTACCACCTCTCATATGATGAGAGCCCTCTTCCAGTTGAAGAAGCTTGGGACTAATGACCTGTTTGGCCTCTCGAAGCACATTGACAAGATCGGGAGCCTGTTTAGAGTTGCGTGGGGTGAAAAATGTGTACGCTGTACCCGTATTGGTTGAGCGACCTGTGCGCCCAATGCGATGGACGTAGTCTTCAGAGCAGTTCGGATAGTCGAAGTTGATGACAAACTTTATGTCTTCCACATCTGGAGAAAAATAAAATATTAAAAATATGCCACAAAATTTCTCCACTTTGTGACTGCAGGGTTGAAAACGGGAACAACATCTAAATCACAGGTCTTGTGGCACACCACACCAAATCCTTGACAAATGGGTTAGGAATGAAATACATTTGTGGTGTGGTGTTAAATGACACAAACTGTCATGAATTACCCAAATGACCAAACATGGGACAGTCTAGACTAAATGAAACATCAAGTCTTGAGACTAACAATATTAGAACTTCAAACCTGCAATCATAAAATAGAACAAAATAATAATGCAGCAAATGATGTGAACAAAAGCAATAATATACTAAGTGAAATTACATATAAATAATTTAAACTGTGTCTTAACACAGAGATAGCGCAGAACTCTCTCGATTACAGTGCCTTACAAGCGTTTTGACTGACTGGTGGCAATAGAATATCAGATCACAACAGGTGGTGTTTTATCAATCTAACCCCAAGCAGCAGCACTTATTCATTTATCCTATTCTCATGTAATTACAAGGCAAGTGGGAAGCAGAAACTAATTCATATTCATGAAATAAAGACTTTCTTTAATGAACACACACTTGATGGTAGTATATTTCCATCTGATATATGCTGGTGTGCTTCATTGCTGCATCTACTACCTGTCTGCACCACCCATATATAATTGCCACTCAGTACTTACGCCCGGTGTGCACTACCTGGCCAGTCCTAGGCTCCGAAAGAAGCATAGACTGGCGCCGGCTTCGAGATCATTAAAAGCGCCACTCCCTGTCAGTGCCCACAGTGCGAAGGTGTTCTCTATACAAGTCAGCAGGTGGAGCCACCAATCACTGCCTCCTTAAATCTCAAACTAGGATTGGGAAAAAAAACAAGAAAAGGTTACATGGGCTTCATATAGTCAATTTGTAAGGCTATTTATGTGCCCGTATAGTATAATCTAGCAAACGACTATCTTCCACTTGGAGAATACTTAAATGTATGCTATCTTGCTTTTATATTACAATATAACATATGTACTATAACGTTATATATTTAAACAAATATACAAGAACTTTAAAGCGTGCTGGCATAATGTATCAAAAGACAACTCATTACACCGGCTGAACAGACAGACCTGCTGACAGTCAAAATAGTGAACATACCATTTAAGCTTAAAATGCCATGTTTATAAATCAAAGTGGGGCAGGTTTTTATCTTTGTGAATTTGTAGGTTGCTTACTGTACTGAAATACCAGACATTGGTTGAGATAGTTACTACTACAGGGACAGATGGTCCTGTCCAGGTACCAGCTGTGTTATGAGCTGAATGTAGTGCGGGTAAGTGCAGCGCTGAGGTGGTTAACTACAATGTGCAAAAGCAAAGTAGACAGGCAGCCTGTTAGGCACCATCTATACTGCTTTTGACTAACAAACCACTTAAACGTAGCTGGTGTTATATCATAACAGTATACTCTTACGACATGCTCTCGTGGGGCAGTGGAGCTATGCTTACCCTTATACACCCTAGCGGACTACTCAGAAATGACAGATTGCAATTCAGATCAAAACTTGCAAAAATTCACATAAGAGAATATGCATTGGACAGTTAGACAAAACAGTATCACAATGTGTTCTTGCTTCGAAAGGACCAACAATGACAAAAAAAAACTTTTTTTTAATATGAATGCAGCATCAACAAATATATAGTTATACACCTAACATGTGCAATGACATAAATGTAACTGAATACATAATTCTAGCTTTCCAAGAATTGCTGTTGTAAACAATACTACTTTTTCTAGGATCGGCATTTCTTTTAAGATTTATTTGGCCACAACTTTTTTTTTTAAAAGAGAGATGATGGGATTGTTCTGAAGAGTTGTTCACGAAAACAAAATCCAACATGACTTGAATATTGTGAATTTTACTTATGTTAGGTAGAAGTGGCCCATCTAGGGATATGCCACTTAAAAGGATGTTTACTGGGCTAAAGAAATTGTTGATTCTGCAGTAATTTAATCTGATTATAATGCATCATAAGCACCTAAATATAATGAAAGCGAATCAGTCAGATGAAGTTCTGCAAAAAATGTGCGCTGTAACTTTGGGGAATTGTTTTAAAAGCATTCTGCATTGGCAACTTGTCTACCAAAGACATATATATTGTACTACCAAAGACATGTATATATTGTAAAAAATAAACATTTGGAATACTTCTGGCATATGATATATATATATATACACACACACAACTTAATCCAGAATAGCTTTGGTGAGTCAAGTTTTCTTTACTCTTTGCCATATTCATACATAGTCCTACAATATGTCCTAAGAATTTCTTTTGTGCAATTATTTCACTACTATTTGACATACAAGTTAATTTTTTATTTTTAGCAAGTGTTTGACATCTAGTGATTTAAAATTCTAAGTGAAATAATTCTGTCCCAGCGAAGAAATTAATACAGGAGTTGAGTTATCTTTACTTTGCCTTACAAAGGGTTGCCATAAAGTCTCCTAAAACTATACACTAAACAACATTTATTAAAAATTATTTTCAGCTTTGCTTGCTGCAGTCTCCTAAAACTACTCTACACAACACTATTTATTAACACTTTATCAGTTATATTTCATTTAAAAATCCTTAATGCAATTTAGGTGTTTACAAATTGTCCTAATCTATAAACAAACTCTCGACCTCAATATTTATTCAAATAATTTAATCAATCAAGCTAGTTGAATTCTAGACGCAAAAAATATACATCATTTTTAAAGTCCATTAATTAAATACTCTACAATCGAAAGCAGTTACAATAAATATTCAGTGACAGTTTGCAAACAATATACCAACAAACGATGTACTACCCACATAGGGTGATGATTACATACCTAAACCTCTTGAAGCTACATCTGTGGCAACTAAGATGGGATTTCTACCATTACGGAAATCTGGCAGAATAAAAAAATTTATTACATTTCAAAGCAGGCTAGCACATACAAATGAATTGTTAAATTTAGAATAAATGAAACTGCTGTACATTAAAATAAATTCCCCTTGGCATTAAATTAATTGCGAGCACCTACCCTCAAATCAATGGGAGAATAATTTTCAACCAATGCCGTGATTTCTGGCATTGCCAAAGCCCATTTTCCCCCCATGTTGCCGTTTAAATAGCAGAAGTCATTACTTGTTAATATTCTTATAGATATATCTACACCATTTTGGATTTGAAACTAAGGTTAAGTAAAAGATATATAATTGCACAAAAATAAGAGATTGCTATGATTCCATAGTAAGAAATTTCTCATTGTCAGAATTAGGAAAGTCTATTAAATAGTTGTCAGCTTACCGTTCAGGGCCCAGTCTCTTTCATGCTGAGATTTGTCACCATGTATACTAAGAACCGGCCACCTGAAAAAAAACATTTAGAACCACATTAACACTCTACAGCACTGCCTAATTTAGACAATTTGCACACATTGCAGAAAAAACATAATCCTCCCAATTACTGAGAGAAGACATACCAATTTTGTCAGTGATTGCCCTCCAGTATGATTTCGGTCCCAATAAAGTCGGCTGTGGGTACACTCGAAAGCAATCAAACGTCATTTCTTTAATAACAGCGATAGATGGCGGCTTCTCTCCGTTACATAGCAGCGTAACACACAACACCTGAACTATATACTTCCTTTACATAGAAGGTACCACCTATTATCCTGTCTAATTTCTTTTAAAACTACAGCGTTGTTTCTTCTTCTTCGTACGCAGTCAGACAGTAACCATTATTTTTTCGAAAAAAGCGGCGGTCATCCCGAGGCTCTCGCCACTGCAATAGAGCTTGTCTTGCAGTTCCACTGGTAATGGCCACATCTGCTCTCTCTGATCCTCGTATGTCGGGCAGTTCTGCAGCAGATGTTCAGCGGTCATTTTACCAGTGCCGCACGGGCATTCGTCGGTACACCCTATCTTCAATTTGTTGAATAGGTGGTACCTCAGTCTGTTGTGGCCAGTGCGAAGTCTGAAGACAACGACCTGCTCTCTTCGGTTCAACTGGTAATAGGCATCGTTTTTGGTGTAACCAGTATGTTCGGTTTCCCATTAGGTCATGTATCTGGCTTTGATAAGCCGTTTTGACTCTTCGTACGTCATACTGGTATCTGTTTGTGGTAGTCTTGCACCTTCTTTTGCCAGTCTGTCTGCCTCCTCGTTGCCTTGGATGTTGCAGTGTGACGGAACCCACTGTACCACTACCCTTTTTGGTGCGGACTGCTGGCACAGTTTGCAGAGTGCTGCTCTTAAGTCATTAAGCTCAGTGTTTTTCTGGCTTTTTAGCGCTGTGACTACGGCGAGAGCATCTGTCAGCAGGACTATGTGGCTCTCCTTTTCACTGTGTGTCACCATTTCTTCCACTGCCGCCCTCAGTGCCTCTGCCTCCGCTCTGAAATTGCTTGTATACTTACCAGTAGCGAGTGACAGTGTTATTTTTCTGCCATTTGGTAGGTTCAGGAATGCTCCTGACCCTCCGTTCTGTGTAGTGTTTGTTACAGAACCGTCGGTGTATGCATGGGTCCAGTCCATGCTTGGGTAGCTTTTCGTTATGAAGCTTAGGGTAGTATCTCGCCTTTCTTTTTCAGTCTGGCAGTTTTTGTTTGCAATACCTGGTATATTTTCTACCACCTCTGGAAATATATCCTGCCTCCAGGTAGGTTTTCGTACAGTAGTGATGGGTTTTGGTGTTGTTAGTGCGTTTATGGGATCTTCGTGCATCTTTGCTTTGGCTGTTTCTGCAAAGTTTCTCCGCTTTAGTTTCCCATTTCCCAAATTGTTTAGTCTCTGGTGCATTGGATGGTCAGTCAGTCTTCGGAGTTTCTCTGACTGCAGCTGGGCTCTGCAGTCTCTTCCATCGGTCATGGATTGCAGTTTTGTAATCTTTTCAAGTTCTACAATTGGCGTTGACTTCATGCCACCTATTATAATTCTCATGGCTTGGTTTTGAAGTTTGTTAACTTTATCGAAGTTCGCCTTCGCTGCTGTTGTCCATGCCGCAATGCCATACTCGAGAACTGGTCTCACTCTTCCAGTGTACAGTTTCTTTAGTATGCCTCCGTCTGCTCCCCAGCTTGTGCCAGCAAGTTTCCTCATGATTGCCATTCTTTCTCTGGCTTTCATTTGGTTTCTCTCAATCTGACTTTTCCATGTCATGCGCCGATCAAATGTGACTCCCAGATAGGTTGGGTTGTCGTTTGGCTGCAGGATTTTGCCATTTAGACTTAATTTGGTACTTTGGGGTTTTAATGAAAGCGAGAATATTGTGCATGTGGTTTTTTCCTCGTTTATTTTGACCAGCCGTGAGTTCGCCCACTCTTCCAGCGATGTTAGGGCCGTCTGCATCCGATTTCTTGCTATGGTGAGATTCTTTTCAGAGGTCCACATAGCCAGATCGTCTGCAAACATTGAGCTATGGACTCTTCTTGGTATATTCTCTGTAATATCAGGAAGAGTGTGGGTGACAATACTCCCCCTTGGGGTACTCCCTGCTCGAGTGTCACCTTTTTGCTCATCTGCCCTTGTACTTGGACTCTGGCCGTTCTTTGTTTGAGGTAGTGGTTGATCCACTTGTACATCTTCCCACAGACATCACTTCTTCTTAGCTTGACTCTAAGTCCATCCTTCCAGACTTTGTCAAATGCCTTTTCCAGATCCACCCAAACAGCTACTGTGTGTTTCTGTGCCTGGTAGGCATCTTCTATCTCCTGGGCTATGAGGATGACCTGGTCCTCGGTGGATCTGTGCTGTCTGAAGCCGGCTTGCTGTGGAATTAGTATTCGTTTTTCTTCCAGATGCCACATCAGTCTGGTGTTTATCACCCGTTCCATCAGCTTGCCGACACAGCTCAGTAGGCTGATGGGCCTGTAACCATTTGGATCTGTTTTATCCTTTCCTGTTTTTGGTACTGGTACCAGTATTGCGTCTTTCCATGCCTGGGGTACTATACCCCTTTTCCAGCTTTGGTTCAGGACTGATAGTAATTTCCTCTTCGCTGTTTGGCCCAGCCCCATCAGTATTTCGTTTGTTATCCCGTCTTTTCCGGGAGATTTCCTTTTCTTTAGTGTTCTCATAGCCTCTTCCATTTCGCGCATTGTTAGTTTGGCCATCATGTGCTCTTCAGGAGCCGTATTTATGTTTTCGTGTCCCTTTAGCTCTTCGCTAATGTCTGTATGCTTATCTGCAGGGACCTCGATGTGGTTTGCTCTGGCATAGTGATCGACAAAGGCGTTTGCGGCTTTCTTACCTGTGATCAAGTTCTCGCCCTGCTTGATAGTAATTTGTTTATTTGACGGGGTTTCGTCATTCATGGCTCTGACTAGCTTCCATAGCTTGTTCCCTTCTTTGTCCAGGTTTAGACTTTCCGTTTTATTTTTCCAGCTTTCTCTTGCTGTTTGCTTGAGTGTGTTTTTGTACTTCGCCGCGGCGGCTTTGAGGGCGATGTCTGCCTCCATGGATTTTTCTCGCTCTGCCATGTTCCTAGCATTTGTTACTGCATCTTCCGCTTTCTGCAACTCATCATTCCAGTAGGGCTTATAGTTTTTCCTAGCTCCTCTTGGGATGGTTTCAGTGGCGGCTTGCATTATTGCCTTGCTTAGGCTCTCTACCATGGGCTTCATTTTTGAGTGTCGTGTGTTGATGGTTTCACACAGCCCATCTGTCAGGATTGCAAATCTGTCCCAGTCGGCTCGTTTGTAATTCCAACGTGGGAGCGGTTTTGTTTCCTGTGGGCCTACTTCCATGTCAATGGTTAGTCTGATCGGCCTGTGGTCGCTACCTGCCAGTTGGTTTAGCACCTGGCGGTCTATTTTATGGTGTATGTCCTGTGTGGAGAAGGCCAAATCTGGAGTCGAGGTGGTATGCCATGTTCTTGAATAGAAGCTAGGGCTATCCTCCGGCCTATTGATTAGGGAGAGATTTGCATCTATCTCCCAATCTTCCACTTCATCACCTCTGCTGTCTGTGTCAGAGTATCCCCATCTCTCCGAGTGGCTGTTGAAATCTCCAACTACTATGCAGTTGGAGTCTCTGACCTCCCTACTCGAGAGCGATAGGTCTCTATTTGGTGGTCCGTACAGATTGAAAATGCGGAGCTTCGTCTCTTGGGCCATTATGTCAACTCCTACAATTTCTGCTTGTCCGGTGTGATTGACAGATACCGCGCTACTCGGTATGCTGTTTCTGGTCAGTATCAGGACCCCTCCTTTGTGGCCTTCTCTATCTAGACGGAAGGTCTGGTATCCTCTGATTGAGAATTTATGGTTATTGTTGAGGTGCGTTTCCTGGATACATGCCACGTCAATCTTACCTTCATGCAGGTGGTGTGTTAGGGAAAGTTTTTTGTTAATGACTCCCTCCGCAGTCCACTGTAGTATTTTGAGGGTCTTGAGGTTTTGGCCAATAGAAGTTGCCCCATAGCCATGTGCCTTGACTCCACGACACATGGGTGGGTGACCACCAGTAGTCAAGGGTGGGCCCCTTCGAGGCGGGACTCCGCAGGATGAGCGCCATGCGTTTTTCTGATAGGTTGTACTGCCATCATACTGCGATTTACGTTGCACTGTTTTGTTAGGCTTGCGGCCCCGTGCATCCGATTTCAACAGGCGTTTCTGTAGGGATGCCCTCCTTAGCCTTTGGCTGTCCCCAGCCTATCCGCAAGGCAGCAGTTGTTTATGATCATTGTTGTCTCTCTTATGGAAGTTGTCTTACTAGACTGTCGAGTCTTCGCTACTCGTGTCTATAGGGTGCAATGATGATATGTGAGATGATATATGAGATGGACTGGTTTACCCGGAAGAGAGGCAGTCCAGTGTGTCTGTATCCCAGGATCGTCACGTCCTGCCAGAAACGTAGCATTTGCATGTGAGTGGGGTATCTCTTTTTCCTTTTATTCTCTTGGCTTCTATGCAGGGATGGTACGCCTAGAATTCCCCGCCACCTGGGGTGTTGACACAGTGGGGCAGGTGTGCAATGTCCGCTGGTCTGCATCTCTTCTGCGTCCAGCATGATAGTTATATGGCTGATAACGTACAGAGGTAGATATCGAAGCCGGAGTGCATTTAGCCAGAGGACAAGCCTGGTAATGTCACAGAGATGTTCGCCTGGTGTGCGGACAACTCTCATGGTCAGTGGTTGAGTCTTGACAGTTCACAGTGAGGTGGCTGCTCTACTGTTTTCGACACCCCGACCAGGTACTAAGTCTTTGGTTGGTGGTTTCGCACCCCATCGTATAAGGTGAGTATCAAGCAGTTGTCCGCCCGCTTTGATTGGCGGACGGCAAGGACCTCTTTCTGTGGCTACCTGATAGGGCTGGGGCGCAAGCCCCAGGTCCCGAGCATGTAGGAGCCTCCCATTGCAGTGGTGCTGAGATTTTGGGCGGGATTGCGGCTTACAAGGGTTCGGCCGTAATCCCCCACATGGTAGCCTCGCGCCCTTGGCTTATCAGCCTGGTACGTGAACCAAAGTGTCTGCGGCTCCTCTCGATTTGAGCTGGTTTTCCGTAGCAACGCCCTGTCATTTGTAGGGTAAAACTGACCTGTCTTCAGATGATCTATTTCCAGCACCCGTTCACTATTTGGTCAGACGAATTTATTGAGGGCTTTTGTTTGTCAATGACCAGGTATTTGAAATCTGCGGTTTCTGCGGAGTTAAACACGATTTCCGTAGCGTTCTTTCATTTGAGTGTTGTCATCCGTGAGTCTAATACCAGCGTACGTTCATTATTAGACCCAAACGGCAGTGCTCTCGATTTGTCAGTTGTTCTACAGTATTGGCGTGTTCAGTCAAATTAAGCCTCAGACTCCACTCCTGATAGTGCTCTTCCGTCAATTCCTTTTTCAGAACACTGGGTGCAGACCAGACCGGGCCACAGGGGGAATAACCAGATTTCTGAGGGTCTAAATCCAGCACCAGTTCCATATTAGACCCCAGAAGAGTGGTCTCGGCATGTCAATCATTTCAGTGTTGGCCGTGTTGAGTCAAATTAAGCCGCAGGCTCCACTCCTGGTGGTGCCCTTCCGTCAATTCCTTTAAGTTTCAGCTTTGCAACCATACTTCCCCCGGAACCCAAACACTTTGGTTTCCCGGAAGCTGCCCGCAGAGTCATCGAAGCAACTCCTGCGGATCGCTAGTCGGCATCGTTTATGGTCAGAACTACGACGGTATCTGATCATCTTCGCGCCTCTGACTTTCGTTCTTGACTAATGAAAACATTCTTGACAAATGCTTTCGCAGTAGCTCGTCTTGCGGCGATCCAAGAATTTCACCTCTAACGCCGCAATACGAATCCCCCCGTTTGTCCCTGTTAATCATTACCTCCAGTTCCGAAAACCAACAAAATAGAACCGAGGTCCTATTCCAGCGTTTGAAACGATGGAATCGTTGCTGTGCAGTCGCTGAGAGATGCGCGTTCGTATTTTCTGCTGGTCATCTGATATTAGACAGTCTCCTATCGCTGATGTGATGTGAAATAAATTTCTAATTAATGACTCAGAGAAAGCTGTTTGTTGGACCCACTCAATAAAGTTCGACCGATGACAATGGAGATCAATGAATGGCTTCAGTGGAAGACAAGACTGGGTTGTAAATGGATAACTTCTGTACAGCACATAGTGAGTTATTTATTATCTAGCCATACAACCCCTGTTATGAGTCTTAAATTAAAAAAGAAATAAACAGTGATAGTAGTATTACAATTTGATCAATTTGCACTACTACATCCCAAACAAAGGTAACATTGAGACAACCAACTACTTTAATACACTATTTCTCTTACCCATCTCGCTTCATTCTTTTGGTTATATCATCTGCTTTGCGCTTTGTGTCGACAAATATAATTGTTTTATTCTCCTTTTCTTGCATGATCTCATTCAAAAGTTTGACAAGCCTGCAGGGGGGAAAAAAACCCATATTAGGAGACAATAATAATGATAAAAGGTAGTCTTGAGTTGCCATGCATGAAAAATTTTACAAGTCCACACGACAAAATGGTGACAAATATTCAAATTTGCTGATTCTTCTGCGTTCGTTCTTAATCTCCTGCTACCAAGCCCTGAACAGGGTAGTAGGATGTAGCCCGGAGAATAGAAATGTGTTGTGTCGCTAGTCATTTGCACCTTGGACAAATCCATCTTTGGCAGGTCTAATTTGCTAATATATACTTACTTTTCTTCCTTCTCGTGGTCCATGCAGACGTCAACGATCTGTAGAATGTTGTGGTTAGCAGTCAGTTGCAGGGCTCCAATGTTCACCTGGATGTAGTCGTTCAAAAATTCCTCTGCAAGCCGACGAACCTCCTTGGGCCACGTAGCACTCCACATCAATGTCTGACGATCAGGCTAATAAAGAAATTTTAATTATTGCACATTACTTTGTTGCATAACAGCATTAAATTATAGCCAATATTCCCACAGAAAATTGATAAGATAGGTGGCAGAACAGCCATATCTAAGAATTGAGGGATAAACTATGAAGATTTGTTATATTTATCTTAAGGAAATAATGTTTGCCTAGGTGCCAAAGGCCCAGTATTCACCGCAATTACAACTGAGGCATATCGTGCTTGAAGGACTTGACAATACAATTTCCTTCACTTTTGGTCACAGGGAATAAGCATAGTGAACCTTAACATGGCTTTAGTATCTTGGAGTGTCACTAATGCAATCAATTGCTTAATTAATCTGATTGGGATTCTTTTCTCATTTAACACAATAAGCTCCGGGCGCCGAATAGTCTGACATTTGTGCGGTCACTTTTTTCTCTTTGGGCCGATTATTCGGCGCTTACATTTTGTTTCGTTTCTATCGCTATATTATCACTTTTATACATCGTTTTTTACTTCCGTTTACTAGCTTTGAAACTAGCGAGGTAAGAAATTCACATTGCTGTTGAAAGTTTGGTAAATGTTACTGTTATTTATACAAATATGCAGTGTGTATTCGACAGTATTTAAAATGGCAACGCCCACCTCAGGTAATACTAGTAATAGGCCTCGTCGTTTTACAGCAGATCAAGCTATAAAATCTAATTCCGATATGGATGACAGTAGCTCTGACGATGGAGAATTGTCAGATTATCATTATGAGGAGTCTGTGATAGTTCGACTATGAGCACAGGACAACCAAGTCAGATTGCCACAACATCAGCGACTGTGTCTGAACCAAGAAGGAAGAAAATGAGGAAGGACCATAACGTTGTTAGAAACAATGATCATATATCAGCTTGGCGATCAGTAGAAACTGGTGAGACCAACTCAAATTTTACTTTTCGCCAGACTAGAAATAGTATAAATCCAGTTTTCTATCAAATGGAAACACCCTTGGATTTTAAAAAATTTTTTCTAGATAATGCTGTTGTTGGCATTTTAATAGCAAGCATAAATGCTTATGCTGCAAAGATTATTGAAGCCAATAACCCACCAAGGGAGTACTCTACATTTGCTTCATGGACACCACTAACACATTATGAATGGCTAAGTTTACAGCTGTGATGATCGCCATGGGCATTGATCCAAGACCCGAAATGAAAGACTACTGGCTTCGGGGTGTCGAAAACAGTAGAGCAGCCACCTCACTGTGAACTGTCAAGACTCAACCACTGACCATGAAAGTACCACATCAAGACATTTGGACTTTGTGATTCCGCCACGGGCTACGTATTCAATTTAAAAATTTATTTTGGTAAGAATACTGTCTATAATCCGGATGTTGATCCCAGCTCCGCACATGCTGTGAAAGTTTTCAGCACTCTTTTGAAGATTTTATTCTTCCAAGGCTGTAATTGATTATCTGCTTTCGCACAATTACCAATTATACAGGAACACTAAATGTCAACCGCGTCGGCTTTCCCCCGGAAATAAAGACATTGAAGGTTGGACACCAAGAGATGAAGTGTTTTTGGACTCGGTGAACAAAACATTATGCGTTGCCTGGATGAGTAAAAAGGCAAAGAAGCCCTGCATACTTGTTTCAACAAAAGCCACAGTATCAACTATTGAGAAGGGTACCTGGAATAAAACAAAGCCAAAAGTGGTTGATGACTACAATATGAGCATGAATGGCTGTAATCGGATGGATCAAATGGTTGGCTATTATGGCATGCACAACCGTAAAAGCCGAAAGTGGTGGAAAAAAAATTTACCATTGGGTTATTGAGATAACCCAGATCAATGCGCACATTATTTACAGTTTGTGCCAGGAAGGTAATAGAAAAAAGAAGCTCTCACTTCAAGAATTCAAACAGCAGCTAATTAATGATCTGGTCATTGAAGCTGCGAAGCTGACACCCGATGGACTGATAAATTGTCCATCAAAAAACTTCAAACATTCCATGAAAGGAACAAAAGTGGAGAGGACAGTTGGCGCTAGACATCTTGTGGAATTTGTTGGGAAGGACAGAGATTGTGTTCACTGCAGCCAAGGCCGCGGTAAAGGGCGTCAAAGATCTAGCTATGTGAGTTCAGGCTGCACAGGCAGACCTCACCTTTGCCCTAAAAATTGCTTTCTGGCTTTCCATAAGCAAAACAGCTAGCTTGATCTGATTAGTTTAAATGAAATAGCATGTAGTATTGATAGCTAGTTGAGTTGTGGACTTTATTATTGTGTGCATCTTTTACTTGGATCATCATTGTATGCAGCTTTGTGATATTTGTTATGGATGTAGCAGTTTAACAACAAGGTAAGACACTTTGTACTATTGTCTCATCATCATCTTCTTTGAGTATCAATTTTATAATACATAACCATACATGAAAACATGTTTACACTCTCAATTTTATATGCCAAACAATTTTTCACTGAAATCATTTATACATAATCAAGTTATGTAGCATAACTAACATTTTTTTAATTGAAAACATATATACATTATAAACATCTATCTAGACGCATTTGTCATCATTTTCATATCTAACAAGATATGGATTTTGCACACAAACATCACAAATATATGTTCATTCTACTGTCTTGATATGTTATGAAATGTCATGGTTTTTTTGCCTAATGACCTACTTTTGTATTCTGAGAAATTTATTATTTTCCATTGATTTTATAGCAACAAATTAATTATATGTTATGAGAATATAGTTGTAACATTTTTGCACTTTTTACAAGAATATTGACATTGAAAGCAGTTTCAGAATAAAAAACAAGGGTAATTTTATATAGCAAAATTTGATCACATCCTTTCTGCCTACATTTTACTTGGCATAACTATATATTTTTTAATGAAATCATATTTACATTTCGCATACCTGTAATCTACAACCACATACCTTTATTTTCATATATAACAACATGTCTTTATATACATGAGCATCACAAACAATTTATAAAGGCTAACTATCAACACACTCAGTGGTAGCCATTTTTGCTTTTTTTGTTTGGGACTGAAAGTGTTAATAAATATCTACATTTCTTTTGCTCTTATTTACATTATGTCCCCACAATTAAACAGCTGAATTCATAATATGTAGAAATCTAAAAGGTGAATAAAACAATGTATTGACACATACCCTAATCTGTTCAAGAATTTTCCTGATCTGAGGTTCAAACCCCATGTCCAACATTCTGTCTGCCTCATCTAGGACAAGATAAGTTGTGCGTCTAAGATTGGTTTTGCCTGCTTCCAGAAAGTCAATCAAGCGACCAGGAGTAGCTATGCAGATTTCAGCACCTGGTGTGTAAAATAAAAAATGCTTTAACAAATCTGTTATTCAAATGCTCACACCCAATGAACAATTAGTAAAAATTATTTTAGAACTGAAACAAACGTTATAACACATGATCCCCGTAGTAGTGAGTGACACGCAGATGAAGTCAAGCATAGCACAACACAACACAACCACCTGGAGGACCCCAGTCCACTATTTGCATGCTCAGGAAATGAAAGCTACTGCAACCCTCCACTTATTTTCAGGGCACACTTTTGGGAGTCTCCAATATTTGTTACATGTCATTCTAGGCTTCGAAAAGGTTTTCCAGTAATGACTGACAGGTGAAAAAACAGTGGCCTAGAAGTCAAATGTCTAAGAACACAGGGGTAAAATCACTATCCTGTCCAAGTTCACCAAGTGGTTTCACAGATTTAGCAAATCCTCAGCAATTTTACTGAATGAAATGAATAAAAAATGCAGTGATATTTATTTAGCTGCATTATATATGGCAAGAATATGATTATAGCTTATGCCCCACTGCAAAGGCTCATTTACATTTCAAGTGTAGAACATAAAATTCAGCATGTAACCAGTCTTGGATTTCACAACAAGGCAGACTTAGGTTGAATTTGCAGCCATGAAATAATGAATGTATAGCTTGAAAAGAAGCCTGCCATTAAAAATAATCATGGCAACGTACATGACTTGTAAACAGAAAGAGTAAGTAACTATTAGGCCTAAATCACAGATAGGATCGAGAGATTCTTAAAATTTGAATCATTATTACTGTCATAACTCCGATATCCATTTCAGAATCTCCATTACGTCAACATTTTTCATAACATCCTATTCAGAATCACCGTCTTCTTCATTACTAGGATTTCTGCCATTATTAAGTACATTTCTCATATCCCGAAATCGTTTGATTAAAAGTCCCATATAGGTCTTAAATGAAACATCCGGTGAGGTTAAAAACATGGACATTTCGGTTTCCGCAAAATTTGATCACGTTAACGATTTGACAACATCAATTTTCAGGTGCTTCAGGGTGCTCGCTATATAAAATCATGCAGTGCTTTTGTGTGTTAAGGGTTAACCATCGCTAGCTAAAAAAATGTCATGATTGGAGAAGGGTTTTAACAAAAATTTTCTCACCAGCCAAATAATTGCATTGTTACATTAGGTCTGCTTGATAAGATAAACTATGGTATGTTTCAATTTTCAGTGTGTTCATGCTGAAGCGGCAAGATTTTAGAAAGGGTAGGGTAGGGTCGAAAAGACAGCCTATCCAATCTATCCAATCAGGGAAGCAAATAAATAGTTCTTCGCCAGACAGCCAGTGTGCATGTGTACTAAAGCTTTCTGTAGTATGCATGAGCCCACAACATTTTTCTGTGTGTTGGTTAATGGACCACAAATGGACATAGTAAAGTTCAAAACCTGTTTATAAACAAATAAAACAATGACCACCGACAAAACACACAATGTCAGAGATAAATTTACGGTGGGTGGTGAGGAAATAGATCAGGTCACACATTTTGAATATCTGGGCTCAAGAATTGACAAAAATGGCGACTGAACAGCCTGAAGAAATTATGACACAGAACCAACAAAATGGTAAAAGTATTGAGAGGCTGTGTTTTTCCTGTGGCAGCTTATGGCTGCAAATCATGGACTACCAAAACTTCCAGATAATAAAATCCTTCAAGTCAAAATGTTACAGAAAGATCCTCAGAATACACTAGACAGAGAAAAAGACAAATGTAGACATTCAGCAAGGTTGAGCATAGAGAACTGGTTTATCAATTCAATTTGGCTAGAAAATGCAAATACTTTTGGTCACATCAAGGCAATGGTCTCAAGAGAATAGTGATGGAAGATATGGTGCCAGGTAAAAGAGGAAGAGGTAGACCAAGACGATGGTGCCAAGATATCAAGGAATGCCTGGGTATGACTGGAGTTTTGGCAAGAGAACTAGTTTCTTTCCAACAGACTGATGGAAGCGACGTTCTATAAAGGACATGCTACATGATGGTAAACAAATCAGAGCTGACGAAGATACTATTCTGTCTACAAGTGACAGCCTTGGGAACAGGTTTTACCCGTGCAGCATGGTATGTATGATAGAATATGGATCAAATAGGGAATGCAAGCAAACCTGATCCAAAAATGACATGCTGAAACCAGATGTCGGACTGAAGGGCACAGGTATCACTATATACTAAGAAACGTCCTGGTCAAGACAAACACTGAAGATATGCAGCTTATATACATGTGATATAGCTACTTCCTATTTATTCTTACTATTTGATATTTTTATATGGAAAACAGGGTAGACAATTACCTCTTTCAAGATCACGTAGCTGTGGCCCTTTGGGAGACCCACCATACACACAAACTGACCGGACCTGAGATGATTTACCAAATTCATTGGCTACCTCAATTACTTGCTGGGCTAACTCTCTTGTGGGTACCAGGACAAGTACCTAGGAAACAAGATTTATAACAATCAATATGGATTACATTTTGGTTACATTTTTTTAAATTGTTGAAAAACCACATCAAGGTAAGGAGGAAGACTAACGTCTGGTCAGGCAAAATATATTGACCAAGACCCTTACCGTTGCATCCTCATAGCCCTACCTGGGAATGATCTGTTTTCATGGCATCCTGGCTAACAAGGTGAGGGATTGACGTGATCCCTGTAGTAGTGAGCGACATGCAGATTAAGCCAAACATAGCACCGCCTTCAGTACCATTGTCCACCATTAGTATGCTTGGAATGTGAAGAAAGCTACTGCAACCCTTTACTTAACATCCTTTTCAAGGAGCACAAAACAGTAAAACTACTCATTTCTCACATTTGAAACAACCATATAACTCATTTCTCACATTTGAAACAACCATATAAAGGTAATCAGCAAAATTAAATTCCTTTTTAAATTAAATATCCTATTTTGAACAACTCGATTATTCATGAATATTGAAGATATTTAGACTGACAGGGGGATGGCGTGGGCTAGTGGTTAAGTGGCACAGCTCACAAGCCGAAGGTGCTGGGTTCGATCCCCATTACAGCACCGGCCGTTACACCGGGGAAGCAACCCCGTAGAAATGCAAGAAGCAGACCTTTACATAAATGCATGCTGAAGTCGGATGCACTGGGCAGACAGGCACAAACTAAAAACCACAGTGCAACGCACACCGCCTCGGGGATTTGAGAAATATGGCGAACACAAAAAAAAAAAAAAACACAGAAGTATATGGCAGTGGAATTGAGGGATAAAAGCCAAAATACACACAATCTGGTCAAACATTTTCCTCACTGTAGTGTGGAAAGATCCTGTAACACACCAGTGTGGAATATTTGAAAATAGCAGCGCCTAAAAATGTCAACATGCTAATGTGTAATCTTTATAACGAATATTATGTATATTACAATGTATTTATTGTCACTAGCTCATTGTTAACCTTTTGTTTCCCAAAGTAACGGCCGCTGATGTGACTGGGGAGCGTACCCAGCACCTTCAGATTGTGAACTGAATCACTAACTAGCCCACACCGTCCCCATTGTCATGATGTAAGTTGCACTGTGTTTGGACTGACATGGAAGAAAATTTGCTAGTTAGCCTCTCTTGTCCCTGCTACATTGGACCAGTGGCTAGACTGCCGAGACAACTGCATGTAACTCAGGACTCAACTTAGTTTCCGTCCATTGCTTTGAAAGACAATGAATTAATTTGTTTAAAAAAACCCCAACTGCAATGAATATGTAGCATGAAAATGAAATGGTTACTTACAATTGGTCCATCTCCATGTTCCAAGTACGGCTGATTGTTCACATGAACAATAGCTGGGAGCATAAACTGCAAGACAAGAAAACACTCAACTCCTGTAACATGTACAAATGTTTATATTTTAACATGGCTTAGAGTATTGATACCGTGACCACTAATGGGGAGAAATTAGAACCCTCCATAAGTCAGAAATATAATCTAGGTTACATAGAAAGTCTGAACATGCTCATTGGATAGCGACTTCCGTCTCGTCAGATTAAAAAACAATGGTCATTTTGAGATTTATCCAAGCAAAGATACGTCTTGTATCTCAGAAACTAACACACACCAAGTTCTTTATTAATATACCTCTACACACAAACAAATAATCCACACAATAAAAAATACTGGCTCTCGAAGTCTTAAACGCGTTTAATTCAGTGGCAGGAGAAATTGTATATGAAATTGGGTGCGCCAGGAACACAGGTGCAGAGATTGCGGCCTCACTCTATTTTCAGGACAGACAATAACGTGGACAGACATAACACACATCTGATAAACTGCAATGGAGCACACATGGTCACAAAATGATACCTGGACCAGATATATTTTAATGACAGATAAAATTATAGGAAGCAATGTATCATGGCTGTATACCTTCTGAAACTATTGTGAATCAAAGGAAAGTTTGCATGAATGTGATTAATATAGCATTTGTATAACAAGCATTACCAATATTTAGAAATGCTAATGTTCCAATGCTGTGTTACCCGCGCTTTACATAGGCCAAACAAATTCACATGCAGCACACATATTCAAAGAAGTCAGTTTCAGAATTTAAGCAGCGAGTGCAGCTAAGACCAATAGTGTTTTACAATCTCACCTAGTCAGTAAATTGGCGCAGTTTCTATGTCAAAAATTATTCACGACTACGTCCAGACATTCAGAATATATACAAGCACTCAATATATCAAGAATTGACAGGTTTCCTAGTGCCAATTTACCTTTCTACTCATAGGATACACAGGCTAGGAGGAAGACCACAGAAATTCATGGAACAAGTACATACGTCTCAACGGGGCTACTCAAATGCCAATGTATCAACTAATATAAGAACTTTAGAAAATGTATATATAAATTATAAACAAGTGTATAATGTAACAAAAACAAGATTCTAATTAGCTAAATGAATGTGTAATAAAAATTTACCCCAAGTGTCTTTCCAGAACCGGTCTGTGCAATGCCAACCAAATTTCTTCCAGACAGTGCAATGGGCCATGCTTGGCACTGAATAGATGTTGGTGTAAGCCAGCTGTTTCTTCTAATTTGGTTCATAACATAGTCTACAAGCAGAAAAATATAAACGTTAGGTACAAGAAGAATATAAAAGTTAGCATTACTCGTTCAATCTTGACTTATTTCTGCAGTACTGACAAAACAGTCAATGAACATCACACTTGTCGTTAAGGGCAGCAACAAACTCCCATTGCACTGGTTACCCTTTGTACAGTGCCCCATGATTTTCTATTTGGGACGTACGGTCCCACTACTCTGCAGCACTCCACTTTTCAGAAGCACATAATTCTTGTATTTTCTGTTGCCTATTAATTCTGCATTTGAGGTACATCTGATCCGCCATCTGGTGTAGCCGGAACGCCAATGTTTTCATCTTTACATCCCATTTTAATTTGTGGAGGATTCAAAATAATGTGCAAATAATACAATTCAATTTGCCTACTCCAGAATTTCCAGTGTTAAAAAAAAACATTTTCAGTCCTATTACTCTTGAAATGCCCTGTGGTCATCACATCACCCAGTTAATGACATAAGAATGGATGGGAGGGAGGGAGGAGAGTTCCAATCTTACTGTTTTCAAATAAAAGAATTAACCGCGATCAAACGTTCCATGCATGATTTGTATGTAAGCGTTCCACTAATAAGAACAATATGAAGCTAAATGACTCAAGATCAGCACAACTATGCTGACAGTCCACACCAAAAAGCCATGGTATAGTGTGTTCCATTCCACATTCAAGGCAACCAGGAGGCAGACAGACTGACAAAAGAAGGTAGGTTACCATAACCAGATTCTAGTATGACCTATGAAGAGTCCAAATGGTTTATTAGGGCCAGATACATGGCCAAATGGGAAGAAAAGACATATTGGCTACACAAAAAAATGCTTATTACCAGTTAACAGAAAAGAGCAGGTAGTGGTCTTCAGACTCCGCATAGACCACAATAGACTGAGGTACCATTTATTCAATAAACCAAAGATATGTGCTGCCAGATTTATATGAATAGCCAGATGAATATATGTGCCTCCAATTCAGCGTAGGTTTTAACAAGTTTTGTGTTTAGGCTGACATGACCTGAGACTTCAGAAACTAATAGTTGTGATTTCTTCCCTTCAGGGAAGATCTGGTGATTAAATCCATGTCTGTACTGGCTTCAAAAATGTTTAGCTGGCATCTCAGGTGGATTCTTAGCCAATGCTCTGCCCTTCTTGCCCATGCTCTGTGGTAATGATGCTTATCTTTCACTAGTCTAATGCACATATTTTGTTCATTCCAAAGCACTGCCTCTTCATCCTGCCTCGCAAGGTCCTTGTTCAGCTGCCAATACTGGTCATTGCACATATTATTTAGTCTAGTAGACTTAATTCAAATCCTTTAGTTTTCTCCACTCTTAATGATTTGTAGCAGTCCTCGTGTTATTCAATTTTGCAATTTTCTGTCACAAATATCGTGAGCGGGTGCTTTACTTCATTGCCTATGGTTTTCCCCCCATATTAGCTGTCTCTCTCGGCAGATGGGTACCCCATCTGTCGAGAGCATCGCACAAAGCACGAACTCCATAGCTCCATCGATGAACCCGGAAAAAATTGACATCATGGACTGACCGTCGCAGCTCAAAATCGAACCCTGACCGTCTGAACATTACTGCAGTAGGGGTGAGTGTTAGCGATTTCACATGTCAAAGGTTCGGCTATATGTGGGAGGTAGCCATCTCCTCCCTATCTCATCTTTTACTTCCCGGACTAATCCGATACTCATTTTGTGAGTCGACCCAGGAGTGAACCCGGGACCACTTTGGTGCAAAGTCAGCTCACTAACCACTGTGCTATGTATGCAGTGTTATATTTGAAATTCATGTTTTGATCCTCGGTTTGTATTTTGATGTTTTGCATATAGCTTCTCAACTACTGCAACAAATGCTTTCATGTCCTTTTAGCAATATATTTTCTTTACTTTGTTACTTTTTAGCTTGTAGTTCTAACATTTACATTGATTTATAGCTTCTACATGATTGATCACTCCCTACATACACACCCACCTTTTACTTTATTTTGCAACAAATGCGCTCCAACAATGTTTTCGCCATTCCATTCACCATAATGGAACATGTTCACTGTCCTGTTTCTCCTTTTGTCTTTATCCTTCCTGCTCCTGTCCATCTAGTCATTTTCTATGTAATGTATCATTTCCCTGTCTCATTTAATGCCCTAACATTATATTTGCGATCAGTACAAACATGGTTCTGTCAATGGCTTCCTTTCAGCTTTCACCACCAACATCATGCATCCTTCTGCAAATTTCGTTTATCTATTTCTGTTAATTTTTAAACAGACCCATCCGAACTTGGTGGTCCAGGAATATACAGAAAATGCAACACGTGACCGTGATAAATTAATTAAGTTTTGAAACCAGATGGTGGATACGCTTCAATTAAAATTTGTTTACGTGTCAATGTATAAAAAATTAAAGGAAGCAATGTATCATGGCTGTATACCTTTGTAAACCATTATGAATCAAAGGAAAGTTTGCATGAATGTGATTAATATAGCATTGTATAACAAGCATCACTAATGCTTAGAAATGCTAATGTTCCAATGCTTTGTTACTCGCGCTTTACATAGTGTATTTCTGACATGAACATCAGGCAGTCTGCTGCTGTGCAAATATTTTCTTGCTAAAGGAAATACAGCACTAATAGGTTTGTAGCAATGTAGAGAAATGTGCAATAAATTAGGCCTGATATACTATTGACAATTAGAACATTTAATACAATTTTCCAACCTGGAAAACTGCCCTCCTCAAATGTGAAGATTGGATTTGGTACATCTTTTCCACAAATAGTAATTTGTTTGTCTTCGTGAAACATTCCAATTTCATCCTAAGAAAAATAGAACATTTATTTTGTGAACAGTGACTTCAGACATTTATGCTTTAAGCATCTATCAATATAACATTTTAACAAATATGAAATGTTATCCGAATACACTGGCAGAGAAATAATAGCACAATGAAGCTGGATTACTCGTGTATATTCAACACACTCCAAAATTCAGACCGACTGGGGTACATAAGAGAAAAGATTTATGTAAAGGAATCAACAAATGTATTGGCAAAACCTGACGGGAAAAAACTTTCCTTTCAAAAATACCTCAGTATTAATGCCATTTATCACTTAATGTTTAATGCTTTGTCAGTGATGTTTAGATTTTTATTAATTTTAGCTACATTTTTTTAATATTGAATTTTATTTTAAATAAAAATTAGGGATGTTATTTACCCTGGCATTTGCAAAGAATTTGTTAAATTAATGCAGGCTGGAAAAGTTAAATGAGTATGTAAAAATGTAACATGAATACTTACAGGAGATCTGTTGGTCACTGCAGGATGTTCCTTGTAAAAGTTCTTTTCAAACTTCTGTAGACTAGTCAAATCCCACTTGGGCTTGCGTAATTTCTCCCCAGGCTGTGATCCTTTGAAAGAGTTACGGAAACCTCCAGATCCACCACCACGACCTCTGAAACTGTCTCTGTCGCCATATCTGAAACAATCATCCATGCTTATAGAATACTGTGCAACATTTTAATTACAGAAGATATTGCCATTTAACCAAGACTAAATTTTACAATGTAAGCAACAAGATACATTTGATAAGCCATGGAATGAAAAAAAAAAATTAAAGATTCAATCAAAACTATTCCATATATCCTCTTATTTAAGTAAGTAGACTTACTATTTACAGCAATTTTTGAATACCAAATACACAAGTCTTGTACTCATAACTTTTTATGTTCACGTGAACCTAATCTATAGTAATAGACCTAGTGCTTATTTACAATATTATTGCATACTATTTCTACTACATAAGACTAGAAGGCTTTCTCTACCCAAACTAAAGCCTACAACATATTAATCCTGGCTTTTAGGAACACAATCCTGACTAAAACGTGCAAATTAATCTACTCTAAAATATTTTGTTCTAACACAGCAGGATTGCCATGTCATGTGATTGAACATACCACATGTATCTAGCCTATTATAAAAAAATTATATATCTAACTATTAAATTACATGAATCCCCCCCACCCCAAAAATGTGTTGCTCTACTATCTAGATTATTTTGCCAGAAATATAGATCTACACTTAAATTGTTTGGGGATACACATGTCCACATTTTAAAAATAGATCTTGAATACTGCTTGTAGTGAATGTCGTTTAGCTAATTTAATGTTTCTTAATTGGCTCTATTTTATAATTAGTCATTACACATTAAGTAACATTACCTAAATGCTAATATGTAAAGGAATTACACTTGGTGGATGATAACTTCATGGACTAATAAACTGGTTGTATTATGTATACAAACTCTGTATAGACTTCTAAACCAGTAAAATGAAGATAAGATATGAGGTGGGATGGACTGTACCCTTTTTGTTTATACCTTCCAGACCCCAACGTCAGGTACCCATTTATAGCTGTTGACCGAGGAGCGGTCATACCAGAAACTAAAACCACAGCCAGATGTTTTGTTGTCCATCTGTGATTTCAAACCTTGGCACTGTGTAGACTAATTCCAATATGGCGTGGTTAAAATAGATCTAAGATCCATCAAAACTGGATAACACATATAGATAGATACAAGCCATTACATCTAAGTAAACCAAATCTAACTTTAATGATTTACAACAAGTGGAAATTAATATAACTTTGCATCGTTAAGTGTGTATGACCAAATACATGAATAGTGTGTAATTTAACAAAAGAAAAGTCCCTGAAAGTGAGTTCAGAGACAGATCTGAAGAATGTCAATCATGTCGGACAGCTCGTATAAGTCAGGCGAAATGTTACTTTTCAGGATCTTGACAAATTAAAAAATACTATAAATAGGCAATCTCAGAGCGGACATGTCTCGATGACACGACAAAATGGCTGGAAAACGGGAGTGTCCAGATCGAAGTATGCTAATCATGGTCTTGAAACATCGGGCAATGGAGTTGCTTTGTTTTCAACAAACGACCAGTTACATAGAAGCACACTTATAGCACAATTAATAAGGTTATTCAGTTATTAACAAAGCCAGTGACGAAAGAAAAAAACCAGATATATCCCGAAAAGCTGACCGTCCATAACGATTTTTAAGAGTAAAATTTGAACATCTTGATATTGTTCACGAATTATATTACGCCATTGAAATGAACCACGAGCACCAAACCATGGCGACATTTCTTTCATGTTATTCCAAAATATGTTATCAAGAAACTAATGCTTACCCGCCTCCTCGTCTGTCTCGTGAATCAAACCTTCCTTTCTGTGACATTATGTGATGTTTAAACTGTCGAAACGTCAAGAACTGCCTAAGATTTACAAGTAGCAGCTCTTTCTTCGACCGGTGGCTTGAATGAAGAGACACGTGCAGGAACTACATGCGCATGAATTCAACGGGACAGAGGCGCATGTATTTAACATAAATACCATACAGTATTTAAATTCTTTAAATATAAAAACCTTTACTAAATTTTAACTAATAAAACATATTACATAATTTAACATAGAGAAGATGGCATTGTATTCAACAGTATGATTATAATCTTAACAGAAATTACGGACTATTTTTCATTCGTCATTTCCTATAATAGCTATGACGTCTATGGTTTTACCGGTCACCGCGTGGACAAAGCATGGCTCGGTCAGTGGGAGTGGGCTTGCTGGGTAGAAATATCCCGGTATTGGACACCCACGCCATTTTATTGAAAGAATAATAAACATCTTGAAAGAGCAAATAGTAAAAATTATAAGCAAATACTAACCAAAAAAGTTAACCTCAACAAACATGAACAGCAGACAATCATGTTTCAAACGAGAAATGGGGCAACAGGTTACCAAACTTCGAGAATTTATAAAAACTTATAAAATAATTTCGTGCTAATGGGTACAACAAATATATAAACTGTTCAATTTAATACTAGAGGTAACATAAACCTTAATGTTCAAGTGGCACAGTACAATCGTTCCAAAATAATGCTTGCAATACAGGAAACACTTCCTAGACTTAACCCCGGGTTTAAAATACCAGGTCACACCACCATCATTACAATTGACGGGAATGAAAGAAAAGCTTTCAAAATACGTATCAGAAGATACAAAGTAAGAACCGAATCAAGTTAAAATATAATTTCAAACACATACAATCACCTAACAATTTTTACAGTTGGATCAAAAGGAGAGAATGGTAAAATAAGTGCAGGAGTAATAATTTCGCAGTGGGAAATAGGTAGGAACTACAAGGTCGCAGACAACTCAACAATTTTCACCACAGAACTAGCAGGAGTATGAAAGGCACTAGAAATAGTAGCAGAACCAACTAACTCTCCACAAAAAATAACCAATACTAACGACTCTATGTTTTAGACATAAACAATTCAAACATGTCTTCTTCTTTTCGCTTATCCTGTTTTGCCTTTCAGCGTTAGATTTTCAGACAGGTAAAATTATTTATAACTAAACACATTACTACAAAAACCAACGCTGGACGATCACAATTATATAGATACCAGATGTAGGAATAGAAGACAGTGAACTTGCCGACAGGGTGGGGAGAAATTGAAAGGATACAATTTATAGTGGCCAATGACAATCTGAACTAGAAAGTATAATTTTTCAAAATCATGCAGGAGTGAACAGTTTCATAGAACAATAGCAGACAGACAACAAGCAACCCACCAATGAACGATAGATGAAGGACGAGCTAACAGTAACAAACAAAAACAGAGTATCAGAGTACGATAACCGAGCCAACATGTGGTGACTGCTAGAACGTTGGAACACAGGCGTCTAGACATACATTTAGTTCATGTGATAGGACAAGACGTCTCAAAGAAACGCCGACACTAGTTTAAACCAAATTATAGCCTCAATAGGAATGTATGTGTAACTAAATATGTTTTCTGTTTGACGTATTCTGTTTACTGTCACCTATCTTACTTTAGCCCCCTCCCATACCCCAGCGCCCCCACTCCCTCTCATAATAAGGTTTCCAGATGATCATAAACATCATGGTCAACTTTCTCTATTCAAGGACTATCGTCTGCGCCAGAAGTTGGCGATCTTTCCTATACTAAAGGCCAGGGAGGATGAATGGAGCCGGTTAGTCTAACCCGTTGAAGCCTTTCTACAGATTACTTAATGTGTATGTGCATTCTAGTAACATTATGAAATCATTATTGAAGGGCAAACTGGAAGACGTGGATGAGGGTTAAATAAGTGCAAAGGGGACGGCGTGGCCTAGTGGTTAAGTAGTGGCACGGCTCATAATCCGAAGGTGCTGGGTTCGATCCCCACCACATCACCGGCCGTTACCCCGGGGAAGCAAACCCTTAGAAAATGCAGGAGGAAGCAGATCCTTACATAAAATGCATGCTGAAGTCGGATGCACTGGGCCTACAGGCGCAAAATAAAAACCACAATGCAACATACACCGCCTTGGGGATTAGAGAAATAAGGCGAACGTAAAAATAATTTAAAAAATAAGTGCACAGTGCATTGATCTTACTCTTCTCTGCACTGATGTCCATCCCACATTTCCAGGCAGCATTGTCCAGGTTTGCGACTAGCCTTGCAAGTTCAGGTTTTGTTCCAGGCAGACCGATAATGTCTTCGGCAAAGAGGAGGTTAGTGAGTATGCGTCCACCTATACTGGCGGTACATACGTGTTCATCAAACATTGAAAAGTGTCTGGGATCAAGATGCTGAGCAGCGCATGAGCTGCAGTGGTCAGCGACCCATAGCTGACTGCTAGCGTCAGGGCCAGCGAACCATAGCTGTCAAGACCCTTATACACCTCCACGCGGTGATCCTGGATAACAGGCTGCAACAGGGCAGACTGGCTAAGGGGAAGGGATCGAATAGGGAATGCTAACCCAGTACTAAAAAAATGCTTGCTGAAGTCGGATGTGTTGGACCGAAAGGTACAAATATCGCAGCCAAGCTGTAAACTACGACACAACGCATTCCGTTCTCTGGACTACATTCTGCTATTTATGCCCGTTTGGGGTTTGGTAGTGAGAGATTGAGAACGAAACGAAGAAGAAGAAGAAGAAAAGTGTCGGAGAGAGGAGACACCCCTGACGCACGCCGACTGTCGTGCGGAACCATTCACATGTGCTCCCGTTGAGGTAAACTGCACTGCTGGCATCAGAGAATAGTTTCTCAATGACGTGGGTGAGCCGCCATCCTATCTTGTACGTTCGCAGAGTTTCCTATAGGGCCTCATGTCCTACCATATCAAAAGTCTTATTTAATAAAGTCAATGAAAACCTGGTACAATGTCTGTTTGTGATTAGTGTATTTTTCACTGATCAAGCGCAGGTTAAAAAATTGTTCTACTGTGCTTCGACCAGCTCTGAAACACACTTGTTCTTCCGTAACAATTTCTTCTTCTCGTGGCTGCAGTCTGTTTAGGATAACCTTGAGCATAACTTTACTGGCCTGACTAACCAGACTGATGGTTCTGTAGTTCTGACACTGTTGGTCACCTTTCTTTGGTACCAGTATGATTTTGTACAGCTTGTGGGCCATTCTCCCGTCTGCCATATCATGTTACAGATTTTTGTTAGAAAATCTATCACCACCGTCCCTCCAAGAATTAATAGTTCGCCTGGAATGTTATCCACTCCGGCCGCTTTATCCTTTTTAAGAGATCTAACTGATGCATCAACTGCTTCACACGTGATGCTAAGGTTATCTTCCTTTTCTTGTAGGTTGCTGGGGTTACATCTTTAGAATCCATAAGGGACTTCATATTGTAAAGTTGAGAGCAATATTCCGTCCACCTCTGCATGATATCCTTTTCCACAGTCATGGTATGTTCTGCCTCATCTTGAATTGTTCTTATTGTGGGCGTGAACTTTTTTGTCAGGTTTATAACTAGTTGGTAAGCTGTTCTGCCATTGTCCTTGACAATGCAGTCTTTAATTTGTGTGCATTGATCTATTATCCACTTCTCCTTTGGTCTCGCCATGTCCTTTCTTATTGTCATGTTTATAGCTCTGTATTTTTCCGCTCCGGCTGTTGTGGTTTTCTCATTTTTAAGAGCTCCCCTAGTGCCCCCTAGTAGTAATATGTGTTCCGAGACAAAGGGTTTAGATATTCCGTTTGTACCTGCCCAATATTTTCTCGGCCGTATCCTTCAGATAGTGTTCAAGGCTTCTAACATAGTTTGTGCATCATGGTGTTCTGTATTTCCCGAACAAACCTATCTAAATAGGGTGGTGTTTTGCTAACTGTAACATATAGTGCCTTTCCATATTTTCCACAGTTAATCTACTTTTTGTTTTGTATCTAGGCCAATTAATTTTTCAGAGAAACTCATTTTCACAGACATAAACAATGTTAAACTATGGTCTACTTTAGTATCTAGAGTTGGTTGTGATTAAACAGGAAAGCCACTTGTTGGACATTTAATGCTGTCATTGGATATTTTTCATGGGCTCTAATAAGATGTGTGGACGTCCAATATCACCGATTCTCGCCTCTTCGATTTGAAATTCTCATTGTCTTGCAAGTCGAAAATTTATATTTGCCTGTTCGCCGAAGAAATAGTTCGATTGACATCAAAAGGTGTTGATAAACACTTTAACCTTGTTTATTGTGTAGCAAAATCGATGAAACACTAAACAAAGTGGCTGTGAATATGGTTAACGGTGTCGACTTAGCTTGTGAAATTACGAAGAAATTTCTTCTACTCTCCCAGTCCTTTATCGTTATTAGTATGTCCTTCGCGCGAGTTACTCTGTCAACCATAGCTCATTATATACAACCTTGAACTTCCAGTAAAGTTTATGTACCAGCTATCAGTGTGTCTCTAACTTGAGATTAAGATAATTTAAATGTTGAGTCGTGCCAAGTTAAAATGTTGAGTCATGTCAATTACAAATGTAACCGGACAGATCCACAGAGCCTGATAATTCTTTGACCTAGCTGCCCTTCATGTAAATCAAATGTTCGATACCATAAAACAGCATCATCCTGTGCCCTCGACATAATGAGCCCGAGATAGATGAATTAGTTGTTGCCCTCCGATGTCGGACCTTGAGTTTCAATACCGTGAGGTGCTGTATCGGAAATGAGGTTCTGAACTTTGGTCTTGGCCCAGGATATAGACAGGTCCAGGGAAGCGTTTCACTGTCTAACATTTCAAGAGAGCGCTGCAGAGCAGATTTGTCTCTGCCGAACAGGACAATGTCGTCCTCGTAAACGAGATCAGTGAAGACTGACTTATCAATAGCTATACCCTCCTGATGCACGCTGAGGCGATCATGAAGCCAGTCGACTGCCAGGCAGAATAGGTCGGGGGCAAGAACACAGCCCTGTTTGATACGCTAAGTCGTGGGGAATCTGTCAGAGAGAGAATTGAATTGAATTGAACCCTATCTGGGGTAGTTGTCTCGCCGCGGCGACTCAATTTCAACCAGTGTTCGTAAAGCGATCTCAGTCCCGCCAGGCGGAGCGATAGCGCGGGCTTGCGGAAAACGCTCGCCTGCCTTTCCCCGTAGTGCGAATTGGGTGCGGTTTGTGGTAGTGGCTCCTCCACCGAGGTGCGCTAGTCTGGTCCGTATCAGGAAACGTGGTCCGTCCGTGGTGATTTATCTAAGGCTTATAGCAGAGCTCGACAGTACGTCTCGCTGGTGGTCCGACTCTCGCAAAGAGCTTGTGACCGGCAAATGGAAAGCAGGAATCGTTGCCTCGAGGCCCTGCGTTCTCCCTACGGAGAAGAAGGGCAGGCCAAATTGTGTCTCTAGTCCCAGTGAAATTCGTCGCCGAGGTCGTTGGGATCCGTTCTGCACAGAGCGCTGCCATCCCTCCTCGAGCGAGCCCGGTCGGTCGGTCGTCTGGTGCGTGTGGGAGGCCCCTGTCAGGCGGTCCTAGGTCGACGGAGTGAGGGACGGGTGGAACAAACCGTCCGTCCCGTCAGTCGGTCCCTGCGGCCGTCGTCCCAGCGAGGCTTTTTACACACCCTTCCTCCGCCGACCGGTGTGTGCTGTACGTACGTCTCCGACAGATATCTGGTTGATCCTGCCAGTAGTCATATGCTTGTCTCAAAGATTAAGCCATGCATGTCTAAGTTCACACTGTCTCACTGTGAAACCGCGAATGGCTCATTAAATCAGTCGAGGTTCCTTAGATGACACGATCCTACTTGGATAACTGTGGCAATTCTAGAGCTAATACATGCTTACCAAGCTCCGACCCTCGCGGAAAGAGCGCTTTTATTAGTTCAAAACCAATCGTCGTTTCCCCTCGCGGGGTTGCGGCGTCCCCACTGGTGACTCTGGATAACTTTGTGCTGATCGCATGGCCTCATGTGCCGGCGACGCATCTTTCAAATGTCTGCCCTATCAAATGTCGATGGTACGTGACATGCCTACCATGTTTGTAACGGGTAACGGGGAATCAGGGTTCGATTCCGGAGAGGGAGCATGAGAAACGGCTACCACATCCAAGGAAGGCAGCAGGCGCGCAACTTACCCACTCCCGGCACGGGGAGGTAGTGACGAAAAATAACAATACGGGACTCTTTCGAGGCCCCGTAATTGGAATGAGTACACTTTAAACCCTTTAACGAGGATCTATTGGAGGGCAAGTCTGGTGCCAGCAGCCGCGGTAATTCCAGCTCCAATAGCGTATATTAAAGTTGTTGCAGTTAAAAAGCTCGTAGTTGGATCTCAGGCTACTGCAGAATGACTATCAAAAAGTACACCTTCGTGGGGTCTAATAGAGAACATGTGCTGGAATTAGACCCTCGAAAATTTTTGGGGCTACCCTTTAAGAAACTTGATTGTCTCGCTAAGGGAATTGACGGAAGGGCACCACCAGGTGTGGAACCTGCGGCTTAATTTGACTGAACACGCCAATACTGTAGAACAACTGACAAATCGGGAGCACTGCCGTTTGGGTCTAATAATGAACGTACGCTGGTATTAGACTCACGGACGACAAGTCAGCTCTCAAACACTCAAATGAAAGAACGCTACGGAAATCGTGTTTAACTCCGCAGAAACCGCAGATTTCAAATACCTGGTCATTGACAAACAAAAGCCCTCAATAAATTCGTCTGACCAAATAGTGAACGGGTGCTGGAAATAGATCTGAAGACAGGTCAGTTTTATCCTACAAATGACAGGGCGTTGCTACGGAAATCGAGCTCAAATCGAGAGGAGCCGCAGACACTTTGGTTCACGTACCAGGCTGATAAGCCAAGGGCGCGAAGCTACCATGTGGGGGATTACGGCCGAACCCTTGTAAGCCGAAATCCCGCCCAAAATCTCAGCACCACTGCAATGGGAGGCTCCTACATGCTCGGGACCTGGGGCTTGCGCCCCAGCCCTATCAGGTAGAGCCACAGTAAGAGGTCCTTGCCGCCCGCAAATCAAAGCGGGCGGACAACTGCTAGATACTCACCCTATACGGCGATGGGGTGCGAAAAACACCAACCAAAGACTTAGAACCTGGTCGGGGTGTCGAAAACAGTAGAGCAGCCACCACACTGTGAACTGGCAAGACTCAACCACTGACCATGAGATTTGTCCGCACACCAGGCGATCAACTTCTCTGTGACATTACCAGGCTTGTCCTCTGGCTAAATGCACTCCGGCTACGATATCTACCTCTGTACGTTATCAGCCATAACTATCATGCTGGACGCAGAAGAGATGCAGACCAGCGGACATTGCACACCTGCCCCACTGTGTCAACACCCCAGGTGGCGGGGAATGCTAGGCGTACCATCCCTGCTTAGAAGCCAAGAAAATAAAGGGAAAAAGAGATACCCCACTCACATGCAAATGCTACGTTTCTGGCAGGACGTGACGATCCTGGGATACAGACACACTGGACTGCCTCTCTTCCGGGTAAACCAGTCCATCTCATATATCACATATCATCATTGCACCCTATAGACACGAGTAGTGAAGACTCGATAGTCTGGTAAGACAACTTCCATAGGAGAGAAAACTCCGATCGTAAACAACTGCTGCCTTGCAGATAGGCTGGGGACAGCCAAAGGCTAAGGAGGGCATCCCTACAGAAACGCCTGTTGAAATCGGATGCACGGGGCCGCAAGCCTAACAAAACAGTGCAACGTAAATCACAGTATGATGGCAGCACAACCTATTCGAAAAACGCATGGCGCTCATCCTGAGGAGACCCGCCAGGCAGCGATAGCGCCGGGCTCCACGCCTCGAAGGGGCCCACCCTTGACTACTGGTGGTCACCCACCCATGTGTCGTGGAGTCAAGGCACATGGCTATGGGGTAACGTCTATTGGCCAAAACCTCAAGACCCTCAAAATATTACAGTGGAATGCGGAGGGAGTCATTAACAAAAAACTTTCCCTAACACACCACCTGCATGAAGGTAAGATTGACGTGGCATGTATCCAGGAAACGCACCTCAACAATAACCATAAATTCTCAATCAGAGGATACCAGACCTTCCGTCTAGATAGAGAAGGCCACAAAGGAGGGGTCCTGATACTGACCAGAAACAGCATACCGAGTAGCGCGGTACCTGTCAATCACACCGGACAAGCAGAAATTGTAGGAGTTGACATAATGGCTCAAGAGACGAAGCTCCGCATTTTCAATCTGTACGGACCACCAAACAGAGACCTATCGCTCTCGAGTATGGAGGTCAGAGACTCCAACTGCATAGTAGTTGGAGATTTCAACAGCCACTCGGAGAGATGGGGATACTCTGACACAGACAGTAGAGGTGACGAAGTGGAAGATTGGGAGATAGATGCAAATCTATCCCTAATCAATAGGCCGGAGGATAGCCCTAGCTTCTATTCAAGAACATGGCACACAACCTCGACTCCAGATTTGGCCTTCTCCACACAGGACATACACTATAAAATAGACCGCCAGGTGCTAAACCAACTGGCAGGTAGCGACCACAGGCCAATCAGGCTAACCATTGACATGGAAGTAGGCCCACAGGAAACAAAACCGCTCCCACGTTGGAATTACAAACGAGCCGACTGGGACAGTTTTGCAATCCTGACAGATGGGCTGTGTGAAACCATCAACACACGAAAGTCCAAAATGAAGCCCATGGTGGATAGCCTAAGCAAGGCAATAATGCAAGCCGCCACTGAAACCATCCCAAGAGGAGCTAGGAAAAACTATAAGCCCTACTGGAATGATGAGTTGCAGAAAGTGGAAGATGCGGTTACAAATGCTAGGAACATGGCAGAGCGAGAAAAATCCATGGAGGCAAACATCGCCCTCAAAGCCGCAACGGCGAAGTACAAACACACTCTCAAGCAAACAGCAAGAGAAAGTTGGAAAAATAAAACGGAAAGTTTAAACCTGGACAAAGAAGGGAACAAGCTATGGAAGCTAGTCAGAGCCATGAACGACGAAACCCCGTCAAATAAACAAATTACTATCAAGCAGGGCGAGAACTTGATCACAGGTAAGAAAGCCGCAAACGCCTTTGTCGATCACTATGCCAGAGCAAACCACATCGAGGTCCCTGCAGATAAGCATACAGCCATTAGCGAAGAGCTAAAGGGGCACGAAAACATAAATACGGCTCCTGAAGAGCACATGATGGCCAAACTAACAATGCGCGAAATGGAAGAGGCTATGAGAACACTAAAGAGAAGGAAATCTCCCGGAAAAGACGGGATAACAAACGAAATGCTGATGGGGCTGGGCCAAACAGCGAAGAAAAAACTACTATCAGTCCTGAACCAAAGCTGGAAAAGGGGTATTGTACCCCAGGCATGGAAAGATGCAATACTGGTACCAGTACCAAAAACAGGAAAGGACAAAACAGATCCGAATGGATACAGGCCCATAAGCCTACTGAGCTGTGTCGGCAAGCTGATGGAACGGATGATAAACACCAGACTGATGTGGCATCTGGAAGAAAAACGAATACTAATTCCACAGCAAGCCGGCTTTAGACAGCACAGATCCACTGAGGACCAGGTCATCCTCATAGCCCAGGAGATAGAAGATGCCTACCAGGCACAGAAACACACAGTAGCTGTTTGGGTGGATCTGGAAAAGGCATTTGACAAAGTCTGGAAGGATGGACTTAGAGTCAAGCTAAGAAGAAGTGATGTTTGTGGGAAGATGTACAAGTGGATCAACCACTACCTCAAACAAAGAACGGCCAGAGTCCAAGTACAAGGGCAGATGAGCAAAAAGGTGACACTCGAGCAGGGAGTACCCCAAGGGGGAGTACTGTCACCCACACTCTTCCTGGTATATATAAACGATATTACAGAGAATATACCAAGAAGAGTCCATAGCTCAATGTTTGCAGACGATCTGGCTATGTGGACCTCTGAAAAGAATCTCACCATAGCAAGAAATCGGATGCAAACGGCCCTAACATCGCTGGAAGAGTGGGCGAACTCATGGCTGGTCAAAATAAACGAGGAGAAAACCACGTGCACAATATTCTCGCTCTCATTAAAACCCCAAAGTACCAAATTAAGCCTAAATGGCAAAATCCTGCAGCCAAACGACAACCCAACCTATCTGGGAGTCACATTTGATCGGCGCATGACATGGAAAAGTCAGATTGAAAGAAACCGAATGAAAGCCAGAGAAAGAATGGCGATCATGAGGAAACTTGCTGGCACAAGCTGGGGAGCAGACGGAGGCATACTAAAGAAACTGTACACTGGAAGAGTGAGACCAGTTCTCGAGTATGGCATCGCGGCATGGACAACAGCAGCGAAGGCGAACTTCGATAAAGTAAACAAACTTCAAAACCAAGCCATGAGAATCATAACAGGTGGCATGAAGTCAACGCCAATTGTAGAACTTGAAAAGATTACAAAACTGCAATCCATGACCGACAGAAGAGACTGCAGAGCCCAGCTGCAGTCAGAGAAACTCCGAAGACTGACGGACCATCCAATGTACCAGAGGCTAAACAATTTGGGAACTGGGAAACTAAAGCGGAGAAACTTTGCAGAAATAGCCAAAGCAAAGATGCACGAAGATCCCATAAACGCACTAACAACACCAAAACCCATCACTACTGTACGAAAACCTACTTGGAGGCAGGATATATTTCCAGAGGTGGTAGAAAATATACCAGGTATTGCAAACAAAAACTGCCAGACCGAAAAAGAAAGGAGAGACACTACCCTAAGCTTCATAACGAAAAGCTACCCAAGCATGGACTGGACCCATGCATACACCGACGGTTCTGTAACAGACACTACACAGAACGGAGGGGCAGGAGCATTCCTGAACCTACCAAATGGCAGAAAAATAACACTGTCATTCGCTACTGGTAAGTACACGAGCAATTTCAGAGCGGAGGCAGAGGCACTGAGGGCGGCAGTGGAAGAAATGGTAACACACAGTGAAAATGAGAGCCATATAGTCCTGCTGACAGATGCTCTCGAAGTAGTCACAGCGCTAAAAAGCCAGAAAAACACTGAGCTTAATGACTTAAGAGCAGCACTCTGCAAACTGTGCCAACAGTCCGCACCAAAAAGGGTAGTGGTACAGTGGGTTCCGTCACACTGCAACATCCAAGGCAACGAGGAGGCAGACAGACTGGCAAAAGAAGGTGCAAGGCTACCACAAATAGATACCAGTATGACGTACGAAGAGTCAAAACGGCTTATCAAAGCCAGGTACATGTCCAAATGGGAAACCGAACATACTGGTTACACCAAAAACGATGCCTATTACCAGTTGAACCGAAGAGAGCAGGTCGTTGTCTTCAGACTTCGCACTGGCCACAACAGACTGAGGTACCACCTCTTCAACAAATTGAAGATAGGGTGTACCGACGAATGCCCGTGCGGTACTGGTAAAATGACCACTGAACATCTGCTGCAGAACTGCCCGACATACGAGGATCAGAGAGAGCAGATGTGGCCATTGCCAGTGGAACTGCAAGACAAGCTCTATGGTAGTGGCGAGAGTCTCAGGATGACCGCCGCTTTTTTCGAGAAAATAATGGTTACTGTCTGACTGTGTACGCAGAAGAAGAAGAAGAAGAATTGAACCCAATTTAATTCTGACGCCGGTGTCCTTGTGTAGCTCCTGGGTCAGGTTTAACATGGGGTCCAGATTGCCTATTCCCTGGAGGACTTTCCATAAAGCCGGCCGATCAACCGAGTCAAAGGCGGACTTTAAGTCCACGTATGCAGGGTACAACGAGCGAATTATTCAATCTCGGTAGCAATGACATCATTCGATGGGCGCGGCGGTCCTGATATGTCAAAGCGGATCGGACTAGCTGCGTCCGCTATGCATGACCTCCGACGTGTGTAGAGTAATGGCAAGATCTCACTTGGGATAAAAATTCGGCATCTACCATCCTGCGTGGTCCCAGCCCTGCTTTACAGCTCCGAAACTTGGATATTGCTGAAACATGACATGTCAAGACTGGAAGACTTTCACATGCGCAACCAGCGGTGCAACCTCTACACCTCACGGTAGAAGAGGAGCGACTAACTAAGTAAGTAACCAGCGGGTTATCTTGGGCATCCGATCGCATGAATACAGCCGCAACGTGTAGGTCTCTGCTAAAACAGGCCTCCACCTAATATCAGAAATGCTTGACCGGCGCTGAGTTTCTTTGTTCGGTCATGTTGTACGGCTGGCCCAGGACACCCCTGCCCATAGTATACTACAGTCCGTCTTTTAATTCATAAACAATGTCCGAAGCAATTTTCTAATAAACTGCATGCTAGATCTAAATCGATTTTTCGCATGCAGCCTTAGAATATCCATGACGTTAAGAAAATATTTGTTTCTCTAAGAAATGTGATGAATTTGGAAAAAAAATGTATTCATTAGGCAATAATAAAAGCAACCTCACTGAACTGGACATAATTTTAACATGTATACGGTACACAGTCGTGCTGTTTTAAAAATTGAAGTTTTGACATTCAAATAGACTGAGTTAAAACAAATTTCCTGATTTTTCAGTGCACAAATTGGACAATTTGTCGAGTTCGGAAAACAACCAAGGCCATTCATGTGAAACTGTCGTTCGTCATAGTCGTATCCCGATATTATAGATTGTGGTGTTGTTATTGTGACAAATAGTTAGTTTTTCAAAAGTTTCATTGATAACAATTTCAAAATAAGTTTGAAGTGTACATTTATAACAATGCAAAAGGTTACTGTTTTATTATACCAGTTTTTCCTCAGGAAATGTAAGATGGGTCATTTATATTGCGATAGCCATGATCCAGAGGAACGAACGCGATTGGCGCTTCGTCTGGATAGACGATCCTTTTACCGTTGGATTAAACATGACTCAAAGTGCACTCATATCAAGTAAGACAGGAAAAAGAAATCTGAGGATATTGACAGAGATGTCATAAAACGGGAGATTTTGAAATTGTAGACGAAAAATTAACTTGTTACTCGCCGGAAACTAAAATTAACATTGCATTCCGACTGCAATATTGAATTTTCCAAAAGTACTCTTTGGAAAATTGCAAGAGCGACTGGCTTTACATTCAGGAAAAGTATAGGCAGCAGGAATATTATATGTAAAAAGCTACATTTGATTGCTGGCAGAATAAAAACCTGAGACGGATACGTGAACGGCGTAGGCAAGACTATAGTATTGCATACTGGGACCAATCCATTGTCAATGCTCACCACACCTAAGGTAAAGAATGACAATCAGTTGAATGGGAACAGAAAAGACAAATTTCAAGTAGCAAAGTGCAGCGCATTATAGTAACATATTATTTACTTATTTTTCAATCAAAAAGTACCGAACGTAGAGATTATCACACTTAAATGAATGGACACATTTTCAGGCAATGGAAGTCGAATGATCTGCTTTTAATTCTGCATAGACCGTCATGCCTAGTAATAGATAATGTATCTTATCACAATGCAGTACCAGAGAAAGTACCAACTGCATCAAATACAAAAAGTGTGTTGAACATGTGCTTCTGGAAAAAGAACAGTACTTGCACCGAGATGGATTACAATTTGTCAAGCAGTAACACTTATCAGCCTCTTTGAATCAACAGATTCGGAATGATTAATATAATCTTATGTGAATATGCTGAAAAGCAGTCTGTGATTAATTATCGTATGTATATCAAAACAATTAAGTGTACATACAATGACAACAAATACATTTCAATATTCAGATGCTTTAAGCAACATAAATTGATACAACAATGAGATCTAATGGTACTAACTGTTGCATATTGGTGCCATTTTTGCGATTGTACATAAAGGACAAAATAAACAATCAATTGCTCTGTCAAGACATTAAGGAGATACGCCTATGAACAAAATACGACAAGAAATTAAGCTGTGTACTGTAACATCTTAAATTTAATGCCATTTCTTTGCGATGGTCCTAAAAAAACAGAGGAATTCGCCGATTTGCAAAATTCTTAACATCTATGAACTCAATAATATAAATGTTTTAGCGTCATGGCTATTACAAAGCTGCATGCGAAAAAACATTTGGATATGAAATGCAGTTTTGTAGAAAATTGCTTTGAATCTTGTTCATGAATTAAAAGACGGACTATACACAAGTCGTTCCTTAGCGTAAAAAGTCTTCCCCTCCGACCGGCCGGAGGCGCAGAAGCGGCCGTCCCCGAACAGTGTGGCTCCAGCAAGTAGAAACCTCCTCTTCCGCCTGGACGAGGCCTTCAACTACGCCACAGCTGTGGGTCATGAATATGCCGACCGACGCAACGGGCCTCAAACGCCTAAGCGAACATTATTGTTATTATTAACGAACCCACATCACAGCAATAAAGCAGATTGTCATACACGGAATCGATGTCTTGACCGAATTCTTGATATTTACAATGAGTGAATCTTCTTGATTTTATGAAGTTTATGCATGATACAACGATACTCAGCGACCTTTGACACATATATTTTCTCGGTAAAAGATAGTGAATGAATGAGATCAAGATGGCTTCAATTAAAATTTACAAGTGGAATTTCATGTTGTCAATAAGACCTGCCTTTTTGGGCGATCAGAACTTGTGTTCGTCTGTTGTCACTCAACAAATCTTGTCTCTACTTAATCCAACATTTTTAAAAGTGTGCTTCAGCGCTTTGAAAATTATCTCATTTTTAACGGCGACATTGAGTGGCTGTGACGCTAACATGTTCTCCGTGTTGGTGAAGAATTTGTAGATAATTGTAATAAAGATAACTAATTACGCTGTGTAAGTCATAGCTGTTGACTTATCTAAGGCAACAAAGAATGTTTCCAAATTTAAAGCGCCTTCTTTAAGATTCTGTTCATATTTTTCGCCACATCAGACATGCCTCTTCCGACAGTTCTACGTAATAAACTTACTTGCTCAAACTGCTTGCTTTTATCAGGGTAAAGTACTTTGAAAGCTTAATTGAAACACTTTTTGATAAATTCTCCATCGGAATTTTGTTTTCAACTATTTGCAATTTTGTTCTTCAATAATGAACAGCATCTCTGAACATTTTTTTGCATTAAAAAAACACAAATTTCTCTGACCTTCCAGAGATTTCTTTAAAAGCATATTTTTTATCCTATCTTCATTGAAACTAGTGAACTGAAGCTTCCATTTTTGCATGTCAGATTGTACTCTTACAGATAATAAACTTTTTCATTAAACACTTGTAGTTACAGCGAAATAAAATAAAGAAATAATCCGAAGTACGGTTAGTACGAAATTCTGATTCCATCTTCCGTTTTCATCATCATCATCATCATGAAGCATGTCCTTTGTAAAACGTCGCTCCCATCACAGTCTGTCTGAAAGAAACTCGTTCCCTTGCCAAAACACAAGGCATTCCTGGATATCTTGGTGCCATCGTCTTCTTGGTCTACCCCTTCCTCTTTTGCTTGGAACTATACCTTCCATCATCGTTCTTTCAAGACCATTGTGTCTATTGATGTGACCAAAGTACTTGCATTTTCTAGCCAAAATGGAATTGATAAACCAGTTCTCTTCTATGCTCAACTCTTGCCGAATGTCTACATTTGTCTTTTTCTCTGTCCAGGGTATTCTGAGGATCTTTCTGTAACATTTTGACTCGAAGGATTCGATTCTTTGTCTAGAAGTTTTGGTAATCGACCATGATTCACAGCCATAAGCTGCCACAGGAAAAACACAGGCTCTCAAGACTTTTAGTTTTATCGTTTTGTTGGTGCCCTGTAATAATTTCTTCAGGCTGTTCAGTCTCTGCATTGCCATTGCTAGTCTTTTTCTGATTTCGTTCGAGCAGTCGCCATTTTTGTCAATTCTAGAGCCCAGATATTCAAAATAGATGACCTAATCTATTTCCTCACCACCCATTGTAAAATTATGCTGACATTGTGTTTTGTCGGTGGTCATTATCTTTGTTTTATTTATGTTTATGAACAGGCTTTGATCTTTACTATGTCCATTAACGGCTTAAAGTAGCTGCTCTAGCCCTTCTGCACTGTCGTATCACTCAAGTAGTTCAGCCGGCCAGCCAAAGCCGTTCCCCGGGGGATGGCGCTGCGGTACACAGGCAGACTCTAGGAGCAATACGTGAGCTAGACAGAAGTGGGGGAACCAAATAGGATCCTGGTCATCAAGGATGTGGCTGCCTCTCACTGTGAGGTACTATCCCTTACACACTTCTGTCCTACCCCCCTCTTCCGTTTTAGAGTTGCAAATAGCTGACATTGTAACTTAACTTATTAACTTAACGACTTTATTCTGGTTCAGAAGGCTCCACAGAGTCTGTATACAAGCAGTTTCTTGGAGGGTGGTTTAACCGATGTGCGAGTCCATCCTGACTCTCCCACTGGAGCTAAGTAGACCTGCATCTACTTTGCGCCATCTATAGCTGCTCTTAACGAATCACCCGGGGAAAGGTACAAATAACTTGGGTAGATTTTTAACTTGAATTTTGTCCGAGTAGCGGCCGTTAAGCCTAATCTTTTCGATTTCAAACTACCAAGGAATTGTATTGTGTAACCAACTTGTGAGAACTGATTAGTGATTCTTAGTTCTTAGTCGACTTGTACTTCTACATGGCCAAATGCCCCTGTCCAGATCCCAGCTCTGGTATAAGCTGGATGTAGCCGGAAGAAGGGTTTCCTGCCTATCGGACTAGGCTCAAGCAGCTTAATAATCGAGGTGTGAATCCATCTAAATAGACTCAAACACTAAAGCAAAGTAGACCCGCATCCTGTTAGGCGCCATCTATGCTGCTATAAATAAACCACCTTACCATGTTCGGTGTTATGTCATGTCACAGTTAGTCGCCTCTTACGACAAGTTCTCTATGGGGCAGTGGTGCTATTCTTGTCCTTGTCATACACAAAGATCCAGGTATATCACTGATTAATTATTACCAATTTTTCAACGCCTTCCTTATTACAATTCACCCAAACCGATACCAAAGACAAAGCTACGTCATCATTTTGGTCTCCGAGATCTAACAATCGGAGAAATCAATTGTTGCATAATTTTCTCATGATCAATCTTGTTGAGTTGGTTCCGAGCACGTCAACTTACACGAATAGATATTTGACAAAATCCTTTCTCCCGTGTTAGCACAGAGGTCGGATTGGTGTAGTGAAGAACGCTCGCTTTTCAAGCAAATGAATGGGGTTCAACTCCAGCCCAAGGTATGCTTCAATCGAACCAGCTGTATTGGAGGTTCATTTGTAAATGGATATCTGACCTGCGGTTCTGGAAAGAAAGGCAGTGAGGAAGGGAACATACAACCCCGCCTCACATCAGCTGTGGATTACTGCAATGAAGATTAACACTTCATCCCCGATGGGCAGTTTTTGCTATGGTAATTTCTGTTTTTGTTTTTAGTTTTGTGACAGTCTGAGGATGTCTTTGTATGACGCAGGCCGACTCGTCATAAACACAAATGCATACAGATCTGCCGTGGAGGAGACTACGTTCTGGAAAGAATATGTCACATTCTTCTTCTTCTTCTTTTCGTCGCTTATCCTATTTTGCCTTTCAGCGTCAGGTCACATTATGATGCGCTTTTGTTGTTGTTGTTGTGTGTATTATGTATGCATTGTTTTTTGTTTAAGCTCTGGGGCAGAATTACATATCAATTTTCAATGAATAAGGAGGTGGGGGGTGGAAGGGGTTGGTAAAATCGTTACCGCGCCGTATGTTGCCCACCCTTGATCCAAATACATTAGTGGTACCCTATTTCTGTCAGATAAGTAGTTATTTATTCTTTCTCTCTTTGTGGGTTTGTATTTTTTTCTTAGACATCATCTAATCTCCATCATGAAAAAGCACACATGTTTAAAATAGTCCTTTATCTGTTAAATGTATTTCAATGTATTTTCTCCACTGGGTCTGTTTCCCTCTCTCTCCCTCTCCCTCTCTCTCTTTTTCTCTCTGTGTTTGCCTTTGTATTGTCTATCCCTTTCCTTATTTATGTTTTGCGATTGCTGCGTAACACAACGCGTAACACAGCGCCGGTAGTCGCGATATGCTCAGGCTGGCTATGCGGGCGAGGGACGGGAGAAAGCCGTGCACATCTTGGAGTCGTCCCCAAGGCCGCAGTCACACACCTGGCTAAATGAGATCGCCACCTCCCCAAACAGAACTACATGCCGCCTGGGACGCGGCCATCAGACGTGATCATGCACATGGGCATTTGTCGCACCGTGCCCTGATCGCCTGGGTGTACTTGAGCGTATTAAAAGGAATTAATTCCTCTTTTTATTTATAAATCATATACTGGTAAGAATATATATATTTTTTTCCAATGTTATTTTTCATGGATAGAAGGCTACTTAACACACACAGACACACACGCAAATACAAAAACACGCAAATACACCCACACGCATGCACACATACACGCAAACACCTACGCTCACGCACACTTATACACTGGCAACCAACCTACCGACCATCCAGGTGTTTGATTTGGACTGGCGACAGCTCTACCTGAAATAAAATAGGCGACACATTTATTTTTTAACAAGATCTGCACAAGGTTCATTGTTGCGCATGCAGACCTATAGTTATGCTTGTCATTGCGATTGTTGTAGCAACTTTGCCGATCTCGCAAACAGTCGTTCCGGGGTTAAATAAACATTCCTTCCGTGGTTTAAACAAACTGTTCTTCCAGGGTCAAACAAACAGTCTGAGCCGAAATTAAGCAAATAGCGAGCAGCTCCTTTCAGGGCTAGTAACCTGGTGGTTACTCTGTACACAAAAGAGAAGCAGTTCTTTAAAAAAATACATAACAAACAAGAAAATCAAACACTTTCGATCCAGCAGAAATATAAAAGATACAAAGCTAGACCAGCCTGTTTCATGGGCTGGAAACAGTCTGTTCATTGTTCAACAGATTTGCATATAACCAGTGACGGCTCGTGTTTTGTTTAGTCTGGAGAGGTTAAAAATGAAAACAAACTAAGAGCACCGAGTAATTTGTCTGTAGTAAAGTGTGTCACACACCTTCTCTGTAAGCACTACTCAAACTTTCGGCAAGGTTACATTTTCCGAGAAATTGAAAACTGGCGGCATGTGTATTCATGTTTTGTTTATTTTTCTTGCTTTTACAATTGTTTCCTGATGATGTTTTAGTTCCCACCTCCATACCTTTGTTCAACTATCATCACCTCTAGACAGCAAATATTCAACAGAGAAAAGATCGTTTTTCTCATCGAGCCACATAACCAGGAAATACTGTCGTACATAGAAGCATCAAATTTGCGCGTAAATGCACTTCGACTCTTACATGCATATTGTTTTGGTTCAATATCCAATCTACGCACTGGCGCCACCTCTGACTTTTAATTTAATTTTCTCTTGTTTGCACATAGAGCTGAGCGCACCTTGTATTAATTCACGAGCACACATTTCAAACCGATAAATACACGTCTGAACGACATAGCAGCAGGTCAGGGCTCTCGTACTTAAGTCCAGTGAGGCTATGACACCAGGAAATTCAATGGGTGTTGCGCAGCCTTCTTTGTCATGGCAACCAATTCAATGTGAGAGCGAATGAGAACTGAACCATGGTCAGTCTATAATGCACTAATAGATACTACAAAAACCTTTCTGGATTTCTCAATAATTGGGCGACTATTCAAAGTTTTAGTAATAAGTTAATAATTATTATTACTTGTTAAGGTTTTAAAAACATATTGCCTGATAAAAACAAGAGGGAGTGGCAGGGCACATGAGCCAATATACATCGGCGGCCAGGGCAAATAACGCATAGAAATATGATCGTTATTACAGGTTCGCAAATAAAATAACCAATCTGATGGTTTCAACAGGTATTGGGGGTAGCCAGGTCTGGACTGGACGTCCCACTCGTTAAACAAAAGTGAAGCGTCTGTTATAGTCTCTCCTTTTCAGGTGTAGATATAGCCTCTCCTTTCCTGGTATAGAGAGTGACTCTCCTTTCCAGGTGTAGAGATAGCCTCTCCTTTCCTAGTGTAGAGATAGCCTCTCCTTTCCTGGTATAGAGAGTGACTCTCCTTTCCAGGTGTAGAGATAGCCTCTCCTTTCCAGGTATAGAGATATCCTCTCCTTTCCAGGTGTAGAGATAGCCTCTCCTTTCGAGGTGTAGAGATAGCCTCTCCTTTCTAGGTGTAGAGATAGCCTCTCCTTTCCAGTTGTAGAGATAGCCTCTCCTTTCCAGGTATAGAGATAGCCTCTTCTTTCCAGGTATAGAGATAGCCTCTCCTTTCCAGGTATAGAGATAGCCTCTCCTTTCCAGGTATAGAGATAGCCTCTTCTTTCCAGGTATAGAGATAGCCTCTCCTTTCCAGGTATAGAGATAGCCTCTCCTTTCCAGGTGTAGAGATAGCCTTTCCTTTCCAGGTGTAGAGATAGCCTCTCCTTTCCAGCTGTAGTGATAGCCTCTCCTTTCCAGGTGTAGAGATAGCCTCTCCTTTCCAGGTGTAGAGATAGCCTCTCCTTTCCAGGTGTAGGTGATAGCCTCTCCTTTCCAGGTGTAGAGATAGCCTCTCCTTTCCAGGTGTAGAGATCGCCGCTAGATTCACTGGTTGACTTGCCGGACAGAATGTTTTCTTGTAAATAACCTCTCCTACATTATTGTGCACCAACAGCGCCTTAACGAGAGCCCTCTGTTTCTTACAGAACCTTCCCCTCTTTCCTCTCTCACTCCCAACGTCAAGCTAACAACTATCGCTCTTGTTTTCTCTCACTCCCAACGTCAAGCTAACAACTCTTGCTCCTGTTTTCTCTCGTTCCCAACGTCAAGCTAACAACTCTCGCTCTTGTTTTCTCTCATTCCCAACGTCAAGCTAACAACTCTTGCTCCTGTTTTCTCTCACTCCCAACGTCAAGCTAACAACTCTCGCTCATGTTTTATCTCACTCCCCACGACCAGCTAACAACTCTCGCTCTTGTTTTCTCTCACTCCCAACGTCAAGCTAACAACTCTTGCTCCTGTTTTCTTTCACTCCCAACGTCAAGCTAACAACTCTCGCTCCTGTTTTCTCTCACTCCCAACGTCAAGCTAACAACTCTCGCTTCTGTTTTCTCTCACTCCTCACGACCAGCTAACAACTCATCCCTCCCTTCTTCTCTCACTCCCTTCGACCAGCTAATAACTCCCCCCACCCACCCTTCTTCTCTCAATCCCCACGACCAACTAACAACTCCCCCTCCCTTCCTCTCTCACTCCCCTAGACCAGCTAACAACTCCCCCCTCTTCTCTCACTCCCCTAGACCAGCTAACAACCCCCCCCCCCTTTCTTCTCTCACTCCCCTCGGCCAGTTAACAACTCCCCCCTCTTCTCTCACTCCCCACGACCAGCTAACAACTCCCCCCTCTTCTCTCACTCCCCACGACCAGCTCGAAACTCCCCCTCCCTTCTTCTCTCACTCTCCTCGACTAGCTAACAACTTCCCCCTCCCGTCTTCTCTCACTCCCCACGACCAGCTAACAACTTCCCCCTCCCGTCTTCTCTCACTCCCCACGACCAGCTAACAACTTCCCCTTCTCGTCTTCTCTCACTCCCCTCGACTAGCTAACAACTTCTCCCTCTCGTCTTCTCTCACTCCCATCGACTAGCTAACAACTTCTCCCTCTCGTCTTCTCTCACTCCCTCGACTAGCTAACAACTCCCCCTCCCGTCTTCTCTCACTCCCCACGACCAGCTAACAACTTCCCCCTCCCGTCTTCTCTCACTCCCCACAACCAGCTAACAAGTCGCACGTCCCTTCTTCTCTCACCCCCCACAACCATCTAACAACTCCCCCCTTTCTTATATCACTCCCCACGGCCAGCTAACAATTCCCCCCCCCCTCCTGGTTTCTCTCACTCCCCACGACAAGCTAACAACACCCCTCCCCCTTCTGGTTTCTCTCACTCCCCACAACCAGTTAACAAATTCCCCCTTCCTGGTTTCTCTCACTCCCCACGACCAGCTAGCAACTCCCCCTCCCGTCTTCTCTCACTCCCCACGACCAGCTAACAACTTCCCCCTCCCGTCTTCTCTCACTCCCCACGACCAGCTAACAACTCCCCCTCCCGTCTTCTCTCACTCCCCACGACCAGCTAACAACTTCCCCCTCCCGTCTTCTCTCACTCCCCACGACCAGCTAACAACTCCCCCACCCGTCTTCTCTCACTCCCTCGACCAGCTAACAACTCCCCCCTTCCTTCTCTCTCACTCCCTCGACCAGCTAACAACTCCCCCCTTCCTTCTCTCTCACTCCCCACGGCCAGTTAACAACCCCCTCCTCTTCTCTCACTCCCCACGACAAGCTAACAACCCCCCCCCCCTTCTGGTTTCTCTCACTCCCCACAACCAGCTAACAACTCCCCCCTTCCTTCCTCTCACTCCCCAAGACCAGCCAACACCTCTCTCTCTCTCTCCATCTCTTCTCTCCCTCATTGTAATTACTTGTCTACCAGTGATTTATTGGAAGCATGGACCAATTTCAAATTCCCAAAAGAGAGGTTCTGCGACACCGACCGGACAAGACGGATAATGTAGAAGCTGAGATAATGAATGGCTACATCAACAGCTTTTCTTCTTAGACATGTGTCTCAAATTCGCATAGGGCCTAGTCGGCAAGTTAATGGACATGAAGTTCAGTTAACAAACAAATCATCGTATGAAGTTAAGTAAATAGAGAAACCACCACACGAGGTTTAGTTAATAGAAAAAACACCAAATGAAGTTAAGTAAATAGAGAAACCACCACACGAGGTTAAGTTAATAGAAAAAAACACCAAATGAAGTTAAGTAAACAGAGGAACCACCACACGAGGTTAAGTTTATATAAAAAACACCAAATGAAGTTAAGTAAACAGAGGAACCACCACACGAGGTTAAGTTTATATAAAAAACACCAAATGAAGTTAAGTAAATAGAGAAAACACCACATGAGGTTAAGTTAATTTACTAACCGCTCGCTACACATGAAATTAAGTCTTTTTTCTTGCTGTCATCATTTTCATCCTTCTTCTTTTTTTCCTTTTCTTTTTTCATCTTCTTCTTCTACTTTATCTTCTTCTTCTTGCGTCGATAAACCGAAGTTTTAATACTCTGTGTTGCTGTTTACATTGAGTCTGGGCCATCTGTGCAATTGGGCCTGATACATTCGGTTTCAGTGTGAAAAGTGTTTGTGATCATTTCAATGTTCCCCTCTTCGATCCATATTCTTTCAGCCAGGAGGAATGGAGCCAGCCGGCTTCCAGAAGGCAAAGAAAAGTGCTCGGCGCTCTGTTTCACTGACCATGACACAAGCAGCCAGCTATTCACAGCTGGCTGCTGTCATCTGCTCACTACGTCTTCGACCCTTTAGTTAACTCATTAGACAATACACCAAACAAGGTTAAAGTAATAAGCAAAACACCACTTAGCACCACATGAATTTAACTTAATAGGTAAAGCACAAGGTGAGGTTAACTGAACAGGTAAAGCACAAGCTGAGGTTAACTGAACAGGTAAAGCACAAGCTGAGGTTAACTGAACAAGTAAAGCACAACATGAGGTTAACTGAATAGGTAAACCCAACATGAAGTTAACTGAATAGGTAAAACATAACATGAGGTTAATGTGGTAGGTAAAATACCACATGAAATTAACGTGATAGGTAAAACACCAAATGAGGTTAACTGAATAGGTAAAACACCACATGAATTTAACGTGATAGGTAAAATACCACATGAAGTTAACGTGATCGGTAAAACACCACATGAAGTTAACGTGATAGGTAAAACATCACATGAGGTTAACTTTACTTTACTTAACGTGTTTATACTGGTTTAAAAGCCTCATCCGAGTCTGTTTACAACCAGTTACATTTGCATTTCCCTGCTCTAAAAGCTATGAGCATGCAATCTATGATTAAATGCATTCCTCCACTGCCTCCTGGAGCAATGCATTCCAAGCATTCACCACTCTCTGACTAAACAAAATATTTCATAATACCCAATCTGAACCTTTCTTTAGTTAATTTGTATCTGTGCCCTCTTGTTCTCGTTGGTGGTTGTATTTTGAAAAAAAAACTTGTTATAGTCTAATTTAACCTTTCGTATGGGACGATGAGGCTAACGCCTGTTCGGGCAAAACACACTGATCAGAGAATGTTAACCATGGTTAGGAGAAAAATACTGGCCAAGACCCTCACCTGACCTCCTCGTTGGTCGTCCTGGAAACAGGCTGTTGTCGAGGACAACAGTCTGGATAACAAGGTGAGCTTCGACGTGATCTCCGTAGTAGGCAGCCACACTCAGATGAGGCTAAGCATATCACAACCGCCTGGAGGATCCCCGCCCACCTTCATCAGCAAGCTCGGGATGTAAGGAAAGCTACTGCAACCCGTCACTTAACGCCCTTTTCAGGGCACACATGAGTAATCTACCCATTGTGGGCATTCGAAACAACAACAACCTTTTCTGTGATTATCTTATAAGCCTGTATTAAGTCCCATCGAATTATTCTCTTTTCTTGACACTGTAGACACTGAGTCTTTGCTCATAACTGTAATTCTGGAATCCCACTATCAGTTTTCTGGCTCCTTGTTGTATCTTTTCCAGCATGTTTATATATCCTCTACGATAAGGACTCCACTCCTGTACACAGTACTCCAATCTAGGTCTAATCAACGCTTTATACAGTTTGACAATCACTTCCTTACTCTTATTTTTAACATTTCTTTTTATCATTTCTAACATTACATTTGCTTTATTCACTGCTACCTGGACTTGCTCACTCACTTTACCTGAATTCGCTACTATAACCCCTAGGTCCCTTTGCTTATGTATCATCCAAATATTGTTCTCGCCCATTCTGTAATTATGTTCCATTTTGTATCTACCCATGTACATTTATCAATATTAAACTCCATTTGCCATGTCACAGACCAATCTCACATTTTATCTAAATCCGACCTCAATATATCCACTTCTGCTATAGACGAGACACTCCTACATCGTTTTGTGTCGTCCGCAAATATTTGAATCATGGATCCTATATTAGTGTCCAGATCGTTTAAATATATATTAAGAACAATATTAGTCCCAAAACCGAGCCATGTGGCACTCCGCTCTTTACTTCACACCACTCAGAGTACTCCTTATTGTTGCCCACTCTTTCCCTTCTTCCCGTTAACTAACTTTCAACCCATTCGGCAACTTCCCCATCTATTCTATGTGATTTTAACTTTTTAAATAACCTTCGACGAGGTACTCTATCAAAGGCATTTGCAAAATCTAGATAAATAACATGCACTGGTTCTCCCTTATCTATCATTTTAGTCATCCCCTCCATGAATTCCAATAGATTTTTTAAGCACGATCTTCCTTTAGTAAACCCATGCTGATTATTTCTGATTAGACTAAATTTGTCTAAATGCATTTTCTTTTATTATTGGCTCTAACATTTTCCAGATTATTCTCGTTAAACTCACCCGTCTATACTTTGGTGGATCAGATTGTTTGCCTTTTTTAAATAAGGGGATTACTCCTGCATCATATGACAGGGCTAACGTTATTCTATCACCACTTATTCTTCCTTACCACTTTAAAAAAAAAACAAGAACAAAAAAACTGTAAGCGGGGGCTCGACTTCATTGCCTCTGGTTTTTCCCCCATTTTAGCTCGGTCTCTCTCGGCAGATGGGTACCCCATCTGTCGAGAGCATCGCACAAAGCACGAACTCCGCAGCTCCAGCGATGAACCCAGGGATCTCTGGAAAAAATTGACATCATGGACCGACCGTCGCAGCTCGAAATCGAACCCCGACCGTCTGAACACTTCGCCACAGAGACCCCCTTACCACTACCTCTCTTTAACTCACACTTTAAATAAACCACTAACAATTCAGCACTAACAGCAAAACAATGAATGTTTATTTGTTGAACATTATACACATTATAATAGTAATACAAAGCATGAGAATGGTTAAGAGTTTCGTTACCAACACTTCCTTAACTAATTATAATAACTTTCAAAAGTTGTGTGCAATTAGCACATGTCTTTCTCTTGTACTAAAATTACCCAGAGTTCTATCACATAGTCGGATCTAGCAATTGTTCTATTCACCGCCTATATCGCTGTGTGTTTATATAATGCTGTCTAGCTACTTTTTCTCAGTCCTAACCTTTCTGTCCTCGCTCGTCTGGTGGCCTTATATCCCACCTCTTAGCTTATACAACGTAGATATCTTCTAGGCCTCCTGTCTCGTCTCAACGTCTGGAAGATGTCTTCTGAGCTTCATGTCTCGTCTCAACGCCAGGATCTCGGCGACTGCAGCCACGCTTGTGCATATGACAGATGACAGTGGTTCTGTTACTGTGGTTGTCAGGCCAAGGTAACGCATGTGTCACCACGTGTTGTCCAGGACGACAGCTTCGTTCTGATTTCTGAAAAATATGAACAGTAATTCTAATCATCTAAAAATCAGAAACATATTCATCTCAAAAAGTAAAGAATTGATAAATGCTGAAAATTGCACATGTGAATGTGGAATGGACAATATCAAAAATAGTTTCAAAATGTGTTATAATTGCTTCCAACATTATGTTCAACAATTACACCAAGATCGTCAATGACAAACGGTCAAATGCAACATTTTGCAAAGCACAAAGAAAACATTCCACTCTTCAACAATAATGTTTCTTTTCTTTTCCTTTCCCTTCTCCCTCAATCTTCTTACATCCTTCAACAAAAAATATACCAGTAAATGACGAGAGGTGATCAGAGAAATGCTGTTCCTTTTACAGTAGTTATTTGATTTTAATATGCACACATGATTTTTGTAAATATCACAATTATGTGTTTTTCTGTGTTAATGTTATTGGTTATTTAACTTATTTATTCCGGTTTAGAAAACTCCACAGAGCTTTTTACAATCAGTTTACTTCTCCAATTTCACTTGCACCAAACACAGTTATGTGCATCCAATATATTTGGAATGTATTCGCTGATTCCACCCTTGCCACATCCTGTTGTAGTGCATTCCATGCAATAACCATTCTCTAATTATAAAAGTGCTTAATATCAAACCTGGATCTGTCTCTACAAAGATGTACACTGAGTGATTTGATCGATGTACGTTGTCAATCTAAATCAAATTACATCTGAATTTTCTTACTTGGCCACGCACTTCCACATGTTGTTTTATTATTGACCTGCAATTTGTGCTCACTTTTTGCCAGCAAAATTGTATGGTTTGCATATTTCAGATTATATATTGCAACTAAATATATATTGTGCACATATTAAAAAACATAAAATATAATGCACAGTTGTTATCGATTACTTAAAGATGGTCTTGTGTGCTTGCGGATGCGAGTATAATCAGAGAGAGAAAGAGAGAGAGAGAGAGAGAGAGAGAGAGAGAACCAACACTGGAAGGAACAACTGCACAGTGGTATTACATCTTAAAAGCAGCTGATGTAAAACGTGAAGTAAACCAGTTAATAGGCGAGAGCAACTAACTTTGAACACTGATTACACAACCCGTTTAACAAGCGACGCAATTAGTCTAGACACCGTCTCCATCACTGAGTTCTTTCCCATTTAGTAATAAAGGAGGCCATGACTGTCCCGCGGAGCGTTCCCAAAGCGCAGATATTGTCTGGCCCAGACTAGTGCGGCACGATGTTATGGCTTCATAGTTGAAAGAATAGCAGATCGTTGTGCACGTAGGCGTTGCCCGCGCAAACAGTTCCTGACAGAAGCTGAAGTGTTTTATCTCAGTTCGAGGATAGTGCCAGTAGGGACAGTTGCTGACTGAAATCTGTTTCGCAGATATCCGAGACCCTGCCGTATAGTGGTTGGCTTTAGCTTTGTTGGTTCTCAATCTCCCGCTACCAAACCCTGACACGGGTCTGAGTAGCAGAATTTAGTCCAGAGAACGGAATGCGTTGTGTCGTAGTTTACAGCTTGATTGCGATATTTGCATCTTTCGGTCCAACACATCCGATTTCAACAAGCATTTTTTTAGTACCGGGTTAGCATTCTCTCTTCGATCCATTCTCCTTAGCCAATCTGCTCTGTTGCAGCTTGTTATCCAGGATTACCACGTGGAGGTGTAGAAGGGTCTTGGCAGCTCTTGTTCGCTGGCCCTGACGCTAGCAGTCAGCTATGGGTCGCTGACCGCTGCAGCTCATGCGCTGCCGTATAGTGGTTAATCGAGGACATCTCCGCAGGTCAAAAACAGTTCCAGTATTCTGGTAGCCTAACAGTCTGTCTTGACACATGCAATTGTCTTGCTGTGAGAGACACATCTATTCCTTCTTTCAACTTGCCAACAGATTGTAACCTCCAATTTAACGCCGCGCGTGGCATCCCTCCGGCAGTTTGCTTCTGAACGAAATGAATGGCAAAATAATCCCAGATCGTCAGTGAACTCTTCTCGCGTCAATTCTCTTGTTGGCACGTGAATTGTGAGAATCTGTTTGGATAGTACAGTTTACCAGTTGTGTACAAAATAACATCAGCTAAAGCTGCACTTTCAGCCCCAATGAAGTTCTTTCTGAACTTTCAATGTTATTGTGTCCTATTTAGCTTTGTCGAGAAATACGATTTTGTTGCATAGCATAAGTTTGACAAATAAAACAATAAGTAAATGCCAATAAAGGGAAATGCACCAATGACTGATTAATGTAAATGGTAAGGTTCTATACGGTAACTTGTGTAGAAGACAGAACCATGGCGGTATAAATACAATTTTATAATTCTTATTTGTCACACGTAATTACTGCAGGTTTGCCCAATTGTGAACAAACAATAGTTCCTTGTATCAAAAATAGAACGTCAAGCGATGCACACAAGGTAGTGTATGTGAAGTATCAATTGATAAACATAAGATAGCTGATGTGAAGTGCCAAATCATGCATACAAGATATTATATGTGAAGTGTCAAGGGATGCACATAAGATATTGTATGTGAAGTATCAATTGATGCACACAAGATATTGTATGTGAAGTGTCAAGTGATCAACATACGATATTGTATGTGAAGTGCCGGATAAATCTCATAATAATATAACATATAATCGGACCTTTTACACTCTCTTGTAAAGAAGATGTGCTTTTTATGTAATAAATCAATCTGAAACTGTCTTTATGTCAGTGTGTGTATGAATGATAATTTGAATATGGAAGAGGACAAACGGTGGTATAAAATGTAGACTGTTCTTGTTTTGTTAATTATTTGTATTATTGAAATACAGTTTGGGCGCCGATGATGAATGAGCTGACAGCAGCTGGCGACTCAGCTGATTTCTTTCATTAAAGTCAGAGAACAATAGCTGACAGTATCCTATTTTGCCCCCAGGTGGCGGCCTTGGAACAGTCTGCACTATTCGCTAGTGTAGTCTTGCTGCGAGATAGAGAGCTGAAATCGCATGTGGCGATGCAAAATGCTCAGATATCGCAGAAGAAGAAGTGGTAGAGAAAAAGAATATTTAGAAGAAGAAACAGAAGAAGAAGAAGACATAGGAGGAAGAATATACAGTGTGTGTAGGGAAATTGCAAAAATAATATAATGGTATAACAATTTTCTTTGTGTAATTTGGGTGAATTATTTTGTATTTCATTTGTGAAATTTATATTGGCATTGTCTTACGTGAGGTTAGTGTTATATTGGCATTGTCTTACGTGAGGTTAGTGTTATATTGGCATTGTCTTACGTGAGGTTAGTGTTATATTGACAAACTGAAGAACATTTACTAAGGTGCAATGTCATTCTTACTATAAGCACTTTGACAAAATATATTGCATCTGAAATACATTGTAAAAATAAATGTGGAATTGATGTGGAATTAATGCATCGATTATTTTGTGGATGTCTTAATTAATAATCAAAACAATTTACTATTATACTGATATAGCATAATCTATACATGATTACATGACATTTTCCGGACACACATTGTGACGCCAGCAACATATACTGTTAATGAAAATAACATCTCGGCTTCCTTGACTGCGCAATGTTATGTTGTCCCGTTCAATCTTACTTCTGTTTCTACTTTAGATGTTCAGAAATTAATACAATTCACAGGGTTAGTGTATTTTCCCCATTCCAAAATAATAACACTGTACGCCTCATTAGAAAAAGGAAAAATATTAATCAATTGTTATCATATTACCACCACAATTAATTATAATTTTATAGTATAATTTGGCTTGACGTTAGTGTTGCCTTGTAATACCATTAGAGCCAAACAGACGTGGCTCACACAATTTATAGAATGGATATAAAGAATTATGCACCCGATACAAATGATGGGTTATTTTTGGTTGTTGCCCTTTGTCTAATAGCGTGCAATCAAGGGAAGTAATTAACGCTCGTTCCAAATGCTTGCAACAGGTTTCCTTAAAGCGGTCAACTGCAATGGTGATCAACGCATTACACAGGTGCGAAAAGGTGAATGAATAATGAATGTTAGGTCACAATTGTCCAACACAAGAATACTACAATCTGCAAAAGTATTATATGAATACCATTATGTCGATAAGTGGTTCCTATTGAAGGAACGTATGGATTTGGAAAATGGAGACGAAAGCACAGCAAATTTGTAGAATAAGCAAATTAACGCCATATCAACAGCCAAGCCATCCGTACTGAACGAAAACCCAACTGGAAGCAGCAGCTCTTTCCAAAGGTATCAGAAGCAAGAATAGTCAGACCAAAAAGAAAGAAGAGTCATTATCCTTAGCTACAAAGATAAGACTTACCCAAGCACTGGCTGGACCCATGCATACACCATATTCAAATGAGACTGACGAAGAGTCCAAAAGGACTCACTTACCTTGGCAGTAGCCAAAACTCCAACGCACGTAGTCATCAGGGCATTATTATGAGAATAGGCCTGCAGGCCGCCTTGATGAATGTCATTCACCGAACCTCGATCCAGCAAAGAATTTCACTGGTAGCCAAGCTATGCATTTACAAAACCTGTGTCATCCCCGTCTTCTTGTTTGTCTTGGAAATCGGACTATCCTTTCAGCATGATTAGAAGCACATTGAAGCTTTCCACATGCGCAGCCAGATCGCGCATTCTCGGCATCCACTGGTACAATCGCGTTCTAAACATTGAGGTTACACTTGGCACACGCGTGGACAGCATTTACACCACGCTCAATCATCGCTGCCTGTTCCTATTCGAACACGTGATTCGACTTCCCGAGGACGTCCAGGCCCGACAGCTCTTGAAGCAAGCTATGTACACTAGGTCTGGCGAGCGGTCATCTCCTACATGGCCGCCCCCGCATCTCCTGGCAGAGTCAACCAGGAAAGTCTTTACCCTTACTGCGTGCAGCCTGGATCATGGTTATTCTACGTAGACTTATTCGATTTGCGCTACCGTCCTCGTTGTCTTGATGGATTACTGCTTCTACTACTTATTTATATTTGCCCTTTTGTCGTTTGCTGCTATTCTGAATTTACTACTTTCCCTTTCTTGAGTTTCATTATGAACTTTTGGATTTCAGTCTTACTTGGTTGCATTCTAAATCGAAGGTCTCCTCTGCTGGTAGGATGATACTCAACCCATCTTTTCTGTTGTTTCTCCGATGATGTCAATTTGTTTTTACGTGTCTATATCTGCTTTATTGAATAGAGCAGACATGCCAAGCATCCATGCATCGCTGCAGGCGGCACTGCTGAGATGGGCTGGGCGCCTGGTACGCATGCCAGACACAAGACTGTCAAAGAGATTCCTGTACGGTGAACTAAGTGAAGGCTGGTGAACAAGAGTCGCTTAAAAAAGCGATTTGAGGACAGGTCTCAAATTCTAAATGGTTAAAATATATACCAGTATATATATATATGTTAGTTAGCTTTTTTTCCCTTGTGCCGTTGAGCGTCGTGGGGAACGTAAGTCATCTATCCTGCGCCAAGTGCGTTGAGTCGGTCAATGTGAGCCTTTGTTGTTGCACAATCACTCTAATGGTATCTATCCACCTGCCTCGCAGTTGCCTATTTGCCATGTAGCCAAATCTACCAGCGTTGTAAGCGGAAGTGTAAGCGGAAGTGTAAGCGGAAGTGTAAGCGGAAGTTGATGAGAGTGCATTCTCATGAGATGACCAAACCAACTTATGTTCTGCCTAGAAATGTATTCGATACAAGACGTAGTGCCGACCATACTTCGAATGTCGTAGTTCGGCATTACATCTCTCCTGGTAACACCGATGACCTTCCTCAAACACTTAATTTCGCAAGTATATATATATATATATATTGTACGTTAACCACTCATATTTCCTATTCTGCTGCTGTCTCTTCCTCCTGCGTTAGTGTATCAATATGTTCCTTTTTATTTTTCTCTATCCATGTCTTAACCTCGTTGTGTGTAGTAGCATAGCTCTTCTGTACTTCCTCTTTAGTATCTCGAGTCCGGAGATTGTTGAGTATATCGTTCTTCTTTTTCTTGTCTTCTATTTGATGTAATATCTCTGTTGTGTTCCATTCCATACTCTGAATTTCCTTGGATTCTATAGTTTTCTCAAATGTCCTATTCCACATCTCCTTAGCCTGTTTCTATCACCTCGCCCTTATATAACATATGTAGTATTTGGTATCTGCTTTTGAGTTTCATGCTATATATTATGTCTTCCCTTCCTGGTCTTGTAATATATTTTGGCTCGTTCTCATTGTTCTGCATACTCGGCGCTTTTTGAGTTTGCACGTCCCCCAGCAGCTCATTGTATACATGTTGGCTGAGTTTATTAGGTGATTTGTTAGGTATTTTCGTTTGTTTTATTTTGTCCTGACAAAAGGAAGAAGGGGGGGGGGGGTGTAAAGGGTTGTGAGCCTGCTTTACAAACCGAACGTACCAGATTCGAATCACGTCACGCTGGGATGAAAGACCGGATATGCCGCAGGTTTTTTTTTATGGCACAACTGGTTATCTCATTCGACCTAACTGTAAATGGATACTTGACTTTGTCAGGTGACAATTTCGTAGTTGCCGAACAGTTACGGAGTTCGTGCCCGGTTTTCGGGATTTCAGCAATGAAAGAGGCTAATTACACATGGGGGTCATCCAGATGCAATAAAGTCGAGTCTATGATCTCTTTTCTCTTGAAGACCTTGTAGCCGTAACATGTGTTTTGTTTGTTTCCGGCCTGGTACATGCACTGAGCCTCCCTTACCTGTACATGTTTGTATTTGCTTTCAATAAATAATATTTCTAGCACTTGCGCCCAGGTGGTATTCTCAACATGCTAAGAGTAGAATTGAAAACTCACGTATAAATATGGTTTCATTTATATGACTCATTAATGTTCTTAGAATGTAAATGTCATTGTTTGTATCCCTACTTTCGAGAAACCAAACCTGTTCATTACAAGTTTCTGGTTTGTATTCTATTTTTAACTTATGTAGTGATAATTCTTGGTAGAATAGTTGTTATGTTGAACTATAAACAAGGAAATGTCCTTGTAGCTTGATGAAGCTCTATGATTTCTCTATGTATTTGTATTTGAGGCTATTGTAATTGAAAAGCGCTAACGTTCGGAGGAAATTTGATGGGAAAAGGGTCTCTTCTGTTTTTAGTGAAAGCCTACTTCTGATGTGGTTTTTCTCTTGTTATTTGGACTGTACATTTTCATGTTCACCGGCCTTTCGTATGATTATTTTTATTAGATAAAACGTAGTTTTTGTCTCTTTCATTTATTTTCAAACTAGAACAAATCTCATTTAAACTACTGATTGACAACCTGGTTACAGCTTTTACCTGTCACAGTCAATTTGACTGGATTCATAGTTTAGTCTCCTCACTCTGCTTTCTACCCAGCTGGAACTACAAACCAGACTCAGGAGTTAGGTAAGATAAGCCAATAAGGAAGAAACCTAGTCATCTCACCTCACAGACGCTGAAACACTGATACTGAATACAATGAGGTCTCTAACGCGTCTGAATGTGCACAGGGACTGCTATTTTTCTTTCTGAATTAAAAGTACAATTTTTGTTCTCACAAACTATACAAAGGTCATTGGTTATGTTTGTGCACATGTTTTCGTGTGTCATAATTATCTTTCACACACTACTCTATTTTATCTACAAATTACTTATATTGATGTGGGTAAATAGGTCTGCTGAGCTGTTCGCTCTTTCGCAGACAACGCCAAATTGAATAATTTGAAGGTGTTTCGTAACTAGTGAGTGGAGCTATATAATGTGTTCATCATTGTTGGAGTGCCAGGAAAGAACTTTTCTCTTTTTGTGGCGAGTCCTGGGCAAGAGAGCTGTACATGTTGCACTGTCACTCTGTGTGCAGTTGATACAGTTAAATTCTTATTGTTCTTTCTTAGATTTTAGCCTCACTAGCTTCTACTGGCGGATACACGCTCTTTTCCACCCTAGACCGTAACCAACTGGACGATATTAAGAGTATAAACCAGTGTTTGGATGCATGTATGTATTTGTATGTGCCTAACATAGTGTTTCAGTGATGCAAACATATTTTATGTCAAATGTTTATCCTCTCGTTGATCGTTCTTATCGTTGTTAGGTGGTTTCCTTTTTTATTTTTATTCCAGACCCTTCTGAGCCCGGGTTCAGCAATTCCACTTAGAAGTTGTTTTGAAGTATTTGTTTTACTGTCTGTGTTGGCTGGTGTCTTTATTTGAATCAAACTTGCTCCTAGTTTTGCTGGTCAGTCTACATTTACGTTGTTTAAAATGTCAACATGCCTGTAATCTACTGAATAGTTACTTTGATGTTGTTAGATGATTATAGTATGTCAGTCGTCTGTCAGCTTTATATAATTTTTATCGTTAGTTTGTAGATGTGTTACTAGTGCCTGTATTGTAAATCTTGAATCCGTGAACTACAGTATCAGATGGTATTTGCGCGTTCCATGTTGGATCTATTGGGATATTACATAGATAATGGTGTTTTTTTGTTGTAACTTCTACTAGGCAGTTATAACAGTATTCTTCACACAGTGGACATAGTTCTAATGAATGGTAATATGGGTACTTTATAAAATTTCCGAGTCCAGATGTTATAGTATCCTTGAAAGCAGAGTCGTTGTTTCCAAAGTTGCTATTTTAAGTATTATGTGTTGGTTTTTCTCTACTTTCACAAACCTGATTTTAACTACATTCCTAGGTAAAGGGCTGGACATTTTTTGTGGGTAATTTTTCCAAATTTGTTGGAAATGATTTTATTCTGTTAAAATTATTTTTAGTTGTAATGATGCATTTTGATTGAACCCGTTAATTGGTTTCCAATTTTTGACTAGCTATTATTTGGGCGTTCTGGTCTCATTCTTCTGCATCCCACTGAAGCCTCAAGTATTGTGCGTTTACTTCTTAAGTTTATCGGTTCTATTTCACAAACAGGTGTGGCTCTACTGCTCTCAAATTTAAATCTAAAAACTTGAATTTGGATTTGATCCTAGTTCTTCTTGGTTGTTTTGCTCATTTGTGGTTTGCAGTGGCAGTTTGTATTCCATAATTGATCGACATAACCCAGTACATTTGTATTCCATAATTGATCGGACATAACCCAGTACATTTGAATTCCATAATTGATCGGACATAACCCAGTACATTTGTTTTCCACAATTGACAGGACATAACCCAGTACAATTGTATTCTATAATTGATCGAACATAACCCAGTAAATTTGTATTCTATAATTGATCGAACATAACCCAGTACATTTGTATTCGATAATTGATCGGACATAACCCAGCACAGCTGAATTAGATTCAATATTTCTGCTCCCGAAGTGGTGTTTTTGTAAGATGTTTGACGACGTTCAGACGTCTTCGAGCTTTACCTGTCAATGTGTGCGCGAAAAGGTTAAGCAGAAAGTGTCTGTGAAGCTCGACTTCCATGTATGATGGACCCTCATTGTTGATCAATAGCTGTCCATCGAATTTGAGTTGGTGCTCTTGTTTTCTTTTTTTGTTTAGCTTCCAGTGAGGACTGTACACAGTTTTATGTATTTTTGTTTGTTTATAAAGCCTGCAGTACACAGCTATTATGGTAAGTGTTAGATCCGCCCACCCCGCCTCATCCGCCAGATTATTTGTAATTTTTGTACATGAGGATACGGATGCAGCGTAATATAGATCCTTGTTGTCGTCATTCATATTATTTTTACTAATTATTTGCATCAATGTATGTCCATATCAGATATTCACATACAGTTTCAGACACAGCTCTGTGTTAAATACGTGACATCAATTAATACAGATGGAGAGTATACGCTGCTTCAGATTACGAGTCATCGTAGAGAGCATAGAACACAGATTCGGATTAGGAGTAAGCGTAGAGACAATAGAACACAGATTCAGGTTCGAAGTAAACGTAGAAAGAATAGGACACATATTCATATTAAGAACAAACGTAGGGGAATAGATCACAGCTACATATTGGGAGAGAATAGATCACAGTTACATATTAGGAGAGAATAGATCACATCTACATATTAGGAGAGAATCGATCACAGCTACATATTAGGAGAGAATAGATCACAGCTACATATTAGGAGAACCGTAGAGAGAAAAGATCACAGCTACATATTAAGAAAGAATAGATCACAGTTACATATTAGGAGAGAATAGATCACAGCTACATATTAGGAAAGAATAGATAACAGCTACAAATTAGGAGAGAATAGATCACAGCTACATATTAGGAGAGAATAGATAACAGCGACATATTAAGATATAATAGATCACAGCTACATATTAGGAGAGAATAGACCACAGCTACATATTAGGAGAAACGTAGAGAGAACAGATAAAAACTACATATTAGGAGACACGTAGCAAGAATAGATCACAGATTCCGATTAGGATTAAACGTGCAGAGAAAAGATGGAGAGAATTCACATCTTCAGATTACGAGTCAAATGTAACAGTTCCCGCCGGAGCAAGGGGAGTTTAGGATGCCTGAACATGTTAAAGCTTAAAGCTACATGAATGCATGTCAAGGTCACTCACTGTCTCAGCAAAGGAGAACAGAGTTGGGTTAAGGAATGTGGACAGGTAGAAACTGACCACTGGCCTTCCGATTTTGGTAGGGGGAGATTGATTGACAGACGAAATTGGCAACGGGGCTTGCTGCGAGAGAATGAGTGACAGGTGTGCAAAGTGGTTCGTTCCAATTGGAATTGAAGATGACCATATCTGAGATCGATTGGTCAAGCTCTGGCCTTGCTTGAGGATATATAACTCGAGACAAAGTTTAGCTCAGGGGGCTGAATGAGAGATGGAGAGGCTAGATAGAGAGAGGCTGTATGGGAGAGAGAGAGACTGAATGTGGATAGTATGTTTAACTCACCGACTTAGATAGAGGAGCGATTGATAGACTGTTGGACGAATGTTTAGTGATAGAACAGGATCGCTCAAATAGGTGTGTGAGTTTTGCATTAATGGATAATCTGAAAGTGTGTTTGTAAGCAAGGACACATTGTGAACGAGTTATGTCGAGATCGCCCGCCTGAGGGGATTTCAGTGAGGAAGAGTATTTGTTAAGGTGTGTTGAAGACGCAGTTAAGGCGATGTGTGTGTGATGTAATTGCAAGGCAATAGAACTGGGTTTTTAGTTAGTTGGGAATTCCATCAATAGCTAATGCTTACAATTCCCGTTTTAGTATAATGTTTAGTTAAGATATGTATTATATTGTGTTTGTAATTTCTCTACTCATTGTATGATATGAGTATGATATAATAAATATGCCACCTGCTGTGTGATATGTCATTTACTGAGTATGGTCATGATGATGTGGATGAGTGTGAGAATGTTCTAAGTTAGATCACGGCCAGGGCAAAGAATTAGAGGATCTGCTACACAAAGTAGAGCATATATCACAAATTCAGAATAGAAGAACACGTAGAGATAATAGATCACAGATTCAGATTAAGAGAAAACGTAGAGAGAATATATCACAGCTACAGATTAGGAGAGAATAAATCACATATTCAGTTTAGGAGAAACCGTAGAGAAAATAGATAACCAATAATTGAGCAGAAATGCGCATAATGGAAGCCACAACAATATCCGTCCATCACGAACGATGATGTCAACATCAGTTAGACATGTTGTGCTTCCCCTCAACCGTTAGTCCTGAAGTGGGTGTATAGCCCGATTCTAGCACATAATCTGAGTTCTTAGTTCGACCTGTTCTTCGTCAAGGGGAGGTCACCCTTGAACGGGTCCCAATTCAGGGTCCAGTCATTCCTGTCGCGGGCACGTGTCATCTAGTGTGATAGTAGTCTGTCTGTCGGGTTGTGAATGTTGTATTTTTCTAGTGAATCTCGCCAGCGAGTTGGGGACCGTCCCCGATGTCTCTTTTCGTCGCGCGGAATCTCCTTCCACATATGTAACATATACGGCCAGGTTTGGACATGTGGGTGTCAGTTATTTAGTCTTTTCACACATCCCATTTCTTCGTGTCTTGGAGATACAGCGTTCCTAGGCAATGGTGGCGACTCGAGTGGTGTTTCAACACCATGCATTGTGGTCCTGTTAGGTAATCCTGTGAGTTTATTACGACGTTTAAGGTCGTCACATATATTTTGAGATAGTCCTTCAACTCGCCATACATTAATTGTTTGGGGATACAATTGTTTGGCATGCAGCCTGATCTGGATATTTTGCAACAGTGTGAAAAGCTTGGCGTTCTTGTCTTCGAGAGGACCTTATTGTCTGGTACCTTATCTCGCCAATGTGTTCTCAACGGCAGTTTGTCTGGTAAGGGTTTTGTTTTTTTGGCATGCCATCCCGTACACATGACCCGTCTCATTAGCATACAGAAGGATGGTGAGCACTACAGAGCTGTAGACTTTTCAGTTTCGTATCAAGACTAAATCCTCTTCGATTTCACACGCTGTCACGCAGTCTCCGAAAAGTGTCACGGCCCGAAAAGTGTGTAGCTATAGATCTTGATTTGCATGTTTAACACAAGTGTCGCAGTTAAATATAACTTGTGTGTGTAGTTAGGAATAGAGGAGTAGCTAGTGGTTAGAGTGTTAGAACCATAGACAGCTTTTCCAATCATCTGACTGGTAAGTGTGACATTTTTCTTCCACCCATTGTTGTATTATTGACAAGACTTTGTGCGTACTTGACAGTCTTGTAAGTCCAGACGGGTTTATTCAATATGTCGAGGTTGGACAATGTTAAACAATGTTATCATTGTCTAGCTTTTGGACATTTGTCTATCGGATGCCCTAATATTCTTCGGAATATTAACAGTTCCTGGAGAAGAGGAGGACAGTTTGTCAAAAACAAGCCTTTCATGGCACGAGCTACAGTCAGCGATAAGTTGAAGGACAAAAGTCAACTACAAAACCAGCTAAGAGAACTAACAGGCAGAGTTATTCGACTGGAAAGACAGGAAAAAGATCTCCAATGGAAGCTGCGACAGCTGTTGCAACAGTTTGAAAACAGAGCTTTCAAACCAGCTGGGAAGGAGAGAAGAAATCAAGAAATCACAGGAGTAAACACGGCCCAGTATTTTGGAAGGGGACAGAGTGGTAGGAAAGTGAGTAGGAAGCCCGTACAACTTCCACATTCCGATCCGTGGAGGGACAGAGGTGGAAATCTCAGGACGGACGTGTCCGGACGACTGGAAAGAGGTGTCGAAAAGGGGAGGAAGGTGACCCAGGTGGAGAGGCCAAGTCAAGTGAAAGGAGGAGGAATGGTTGGGCAGAAGTTTGAATCGGGCAGATTCTTAGCCCACAAGAGGCCTTTTGCACGGTTACAGATGGAGAGGCAGGACAGGAGCTATCAAAGAGACTTTGAGCACGAGGCGGATGGACGGAAAGAAAGAGATACAGGTTTTGTGTATCCAGAAAAGTTAGGGACGGAGGGCAGGTTACGCAATGCAAACGAAACAAACGTTCGCTCAGAGGTCCAGATAAAATGTTACCGCATCGGACAGTGTAGGCCGAGAATTCAGGAAGAGGGTATTACGTCGATTAACATGGTCGGGCGTGCTGAAAGGAGCCAAGTTTACCAGGAAGTCAAGCCTGGTAGAACATTAGTTAAAGTCGACGAAGAATCGAACAAGGAAATAGTCAGAGATTCGTCAGATAAAGAGGAAAGGAGAGGAGGAGGAATGGTGGCAGGACCAGCTATGGTTTCGTGCCCACCCAAGCCAGGTTATAGCCATGCAGGAGAAGTGGTTGAACAGACCGAAAGAAGGGACAACCTTTCGGTCACCGAGGAAGGAAGTGGGAATGACGCACAGTTGGAATGTGAAACGGACGCACCGGTTAAGAATACTCGTGCAGCCAACAAAGGAGGAACAGAGTTTCTAAGAAAAACGAAGAAAAGGGAAAGACAGGTTAACCACAACCAGGACAGCGAACCAGTCATCGAAGCAAAGATGAAGAAAAGATCTCAGTTCGAGATAAGCCAACAGTCAAACGAACAGTGTGAAAGGTCTTTCCCACAAATAGTGAATACAGATGGACGGAAGGCTGAAGTAGCGGACGATGTAAGTGTACGTAACACTACCAGAGAACCGGTGGATACGAACCAAACAACCGTGAAACAAACAGACCAGACGATGGGCGTTTTACAGGAGGAAATCGCGCAGCAATCAGAGACAGCTGATGGGGCAACGCATAGTCTGGTTAAAATAAGCAGTAGTGATAAGGAACGGTTGATGCAATGTTTACTGACGCTAGCCAAAAACTTGGAATTCAGAAATGGCATTAGGTAAAGTCGTGTGGAGTACTTACACACATGGTCGTACATGTGAAACTCCAGTTAATGTATGCATTTGCATAAAATTTGTTTCATCTACCGTTATCCTTGGGTTACACGGAGATTTGATAATTAGGGGGTAGGGTATAGAGATGGAGGAATGACCAGATGTTAAAAATTCCTTTGAATTCGTTGTCTGAAGTACACGCCAGACAATGAGCGGACGGTCAGTCTGAAGCGAAGACTGACCGAGATCAAAGAGACATTTCCGACCAGAGAAACGGACAGAACGGACAAGAGACGCAGGATAGCTGGATGCGCCAGGTAATGATTACGCGACGAAGGGTAACACGTGGACGCGATGTTTCGGTCAAAATCTGACCAGGTAGCTTTGATTCGGGGAATTTGTGGAAACAGCGGTAAATTAGTTAGATCAGAACACTCGGTTTTGATTCCTCGGGACAAAGACTGCACCCGGACTAGTAGGGTTACAGCATGACGTAATTCGACAGGTGGACGATTCGGTTTTTGACTTTTGACTCAGACATAGTTTAGTATCTGATTAAGTTAGAACTTAGTCATAGTTTAGTGACATAGTTTAGTATCTGATTTAGTGACATAGTTTAGTATCTGATTAAATTAGAACTTAGTCATAGTTTAGTGACATAGTTTAGTATCTGATTAAGTTACAACTTAGTCATAGTTTAGGGACATAGTTTAGTACCTGATTAAGTTAGAACTTAGTCATAGTTTAGTATCTTTTGAAGGGGGCATTAACAGGTGCTCATCTGTGGGGCACGAGCAGGAGTGAAGGTTGATGGCATTTGATCATGTTTTTGTGTGCAAATATTTTGACATTTGCATTTGGTGTTTGGGTTTTGACTAATGGTATTACTTGCATTTTTAGTGGGTTGTATGGTCGATATAGTATGCATTGAATTTTTCTTTATTTTGTTGTTGTTTTTTTTGTTGTTGTTGAATCATCATGTTTACAGGTATTTGATACAGGTTATTAAGGTGATCTACAGAGCAGTATATCTCATCCAGACTGTAGGCCTCCGCAAGCACAAGTCACCACGAGTTCCAGAATCACATGTATGTGGAGTCTTTGCAGAGAAGACTACATTGATCAGAAGTTTAATATTGACTATGACATATGTTGTCAAATATCGTTTTTGTGGGAAACATAAAGAATGTTGCTGTTTTCTTTGAGAGGGGATAGCTGTCAAGAGAGACAATGATAACTAGCCTGAGGATAACCCACGTAAGTTCGTGGCCTCACAGGAGTTAGTATGAAGTGAATCGTCGGCCAGGCGTGTAATGAGACCGCCTGAGAAAATTGACCTGAACTGGTCGTGTGTAACAATGAAGGTTCGTGTCCTTAGAGGAAGGCACGGGAACAGGTCGAGGTATATTGACCTCAATGAGTAAGGAGAATTCCTTAAGGTGTTTCTGTTTTGATGAGTTAAAGGTCCCGCAGGGACAGACTTAGGTGAATTTGACTGTAAAACGATGTAAAAGTGTTGGTTTGTGTTGTAAAAACGCCCAGCCACAGTGTTTTTCTTCTGCTTGTATTGATTGTGTATGTATTACAAAAAGTTTATATGTATCAAATGACATGTCTTTTTATGCATGTACGATGTGAGTGAAGTTGTAAACAGGAGTAGTGTTTACATTTTGGATAGTAGAGACGAAAATGGTGGTCATTTGCCAGATGAAAAAAATGACCATCCATGTTTCGGTCTGTAGTTTAGGGAGGTAATGTAACAGTTCCCGCCGGAGCAAGGGGAGTTTAGGATGCCTGAACATGTTAAAGCTTAAAGCTACATGAATGCATGTCAAGGTCACTCACTGTCTCAGCAAAGGAGAACAGAGTTGGGTTAAGGAATGTGGACAGGTAGAAACTGACCACTGGCCTTCCGATTTTGGTAGGGGGAGATTGATTGACAGACGAAATTGGCAACGGGGCTTGCTGCGAGAGAATGAGTGACAGGTGTGCAAAGTGGTTCGTTCCAATTGGAATTGAAGATGACCATACCTGAGATCGATTGGTCAAGCTCTGGCCTTGCTTGAGGATATATAACTCTAGACAAAGTTTAGCTCAGGGGGCTGAATGAGAGATGGAGAGGCTAGATAGAGAGAGGCTGTATGGGAGAGAGAGAGACTGAATGTGGATAGTATGTTTAACTCACCGACTTAGATAGAGGAGCGATTGATAGACTGTTGGACGAATGTTTAGTGATAGAACAGGATCGCTCAAATAGGTGTGTGAGTTTTGCATTAATGGATAATCTGAAAGTGTGTTTGTAAGCAAGGACACATTGTGAACGAGTTATGTCGAGATCGCCCGCCTGAGGGGATTTCAGTGAGGAAGAGTATTTGTTAAGGTGTGTTGAAGACGCAGTTAAGGCGATGTGTGTGTGATGTAATTGCAAGGCAATAGAACTGGGTTTTTAGTTAGTTGGGAATTCCATCAATAGCTAATGCTTACAATTCCCGTTTTAGTATAATGTTTAGTTAAGATATGTATTATATTGTGTTTGTAATTTCTCTACTCATTGTATGATATGAGTATGATATAATAAATATGCCACCTGCTGTGTGATATGTCATTTACTGAGTATGGTCATGATGATGTGGATGAGTGTGAGAATGTTCTAAGTTAGATCACGGCCAGGGCAAAGAATTAGAGGATCTGCTACACAAAGTAGAGCATATATCACAAATTCAGAATAGAAGAACACGTAGAGATAATAGATCACAGATTCAGATTAAGAGAAAACGTAGAGAGAATATATCACAGCTACAGATTAGGAGAGAATAAATCACATATTCAGTTTAGGAGAAACCGTAGAGAAAATAGATAACCAATAATTGAGCAGAAATGCGCATAATGGAAGCCACAACAATATCCGTCCATCACGAACGATGATGTCAACATCAGTTAGACATGTTGTGCTTCCCCTCAACCGTTAGTCCTGAAGTGGGTGTATAGCCCGATTCTAGCACATAATCTGAGTTCTTAGTTCGACCTGTTCTTCGTCAAGGGGAGGTCACCCTTGAACGGGTCCCAATTCAGGGTCCAGTCATTCCTGTCGCGGGCACGTGTCATCTAGTGTGATAGTAGTCTGTCTGTCGGGTTGTGAATGTTGTATTTTTCTAGTGAATCTCGCCAGCGAGTTGGGGACCGTCCCCGATGTCTCTTTTCGTCGCGCGGAATCTCCTTCCACATATGTAACATATACGGCCAGGTTTGGACATGTGGGTGTCAGTTATTTAGTCTTTTCACACATCCCATTTCTTCGTGTCTTGGAGATACAGCGTTCCTAGGCAATGGTGGCGACTCGAGTGGTGTTTCAACACCATGCATTGTGGTCCTGTTAGGTAATCCTGTGAGTTTATTACGACGTTTAAGGTCGTCACATATATTTTGAGATAGTCCTTCAACTCGCCATACATTAATTGTTTGGGGATACAATTGTTTGGCATGCAGCCTGATCTGGATATTTTGCAACAGTGTGAAAAGCTTGGCGTTCTTGTCTTCGAGAGGACCTTATTGTCTGGTACCTTATCTCGCCAATGTGTTCTCAACGGCAGTTTGTCTGGTAAGGGTTTTGTTTTTTTGGCATGCCATCCCGTACACATGACCCGTCTCATTAGCATACAGAAGGATGGTGAGCACTACAGAGCTGTAGACTTTTCAGTTTCGTATCAAGACTAAATCCTCTTCGATTTCACACGCTGTCACGCAGTCTCCGAAAAGCAGCACTGACTTTTTTGATTCTGTAGCTGGCCTCAGAGATTAGAACATATCGAGGAGGAAAGGAATGACAGAGGACAAGAGACACAACGAACAACTACAGAACAAAAGAGATAGGGCCGTTTGATTCTGTTGGATGCAACTGAAGAAAACTGCTAGAAAAAAAAGGAATTGGTAGAGAGCAGCCATTCTAACCATATGTTACTAAGGATATCCCAAGAAATATGTCAAATTACTTATACTATGTAAATAGTTCACATATTACTTACTGGACTTTTCCTTACCCCAACTTGTGACGTTAAGCTGGGAAGTGAAGTCGACTTTCTACAGTCATACCTGTTGTGTCTACTGTTGTGAGAACGTGCTTGTGCAGTATTTCTATAATTATATCTATCCATCTGCCGCATGATTTTCCTCGTGACTTGTGATCTTATCTTTTTGTGTTATATATGTGCAGTGTTAGTTGATTAGATTGAATTCAACTTGCTTTCCACTTATTACAATCACGAAAAAAACACATTTTACGTTTTCCGTATATTTATAGATATACATAATGTGAACATGTACAATAATTCTCTAAAGAATTAAAAAATTACTTCTAGGGCGCGTGAAATGCTTTTGTGCAGACTTCCATCAAGATGGATAATTGCATGTGTGACTGCTGGCTACTGGAGTATCTTAAAAGGAACAGACAATATAACTAGAATTCATCCAAAAAGGACGTGACGCAGATACAGAGAAGAATGGTAGGGGCAGGGGGGTCATGTGGTTATCATTTTTGTGACAAAGGGAGACGAGCGGGAGACGACTTTTAAGAAATGTGACTTCACACAAAGTGAGTATGAAACGCGTCATTCAGAAATAGTTCAGGACACAATTAAATGTTCAATTGAATCATATTTATTATTACAGCGAAAGTATGAGGTTAATCTTCAGTTACCGCACGCTCTTGTTGACTTAGCTGTAAATGGGTACCTAGGTTACTGTTATGGGAGGAAAGCAGGAGTGAAAGGGAACCGGCCCTCTCACCTCATAAAAAAGCTGTATCCTCGCACATGAAGTCTCCAACACTTCATCCCAACGTCAGTGTGTGTTATAGAATTGCTGTTACCTTTGTTTTTCCCGCACTAAATAACTGCCTTGTATTATGTCTGCTTAGAAATGATCGAACTCATAGAGCCGTTAAATAAATGTTACCTCTTGTGCATTTACACAAAAACATTATTTTTATGACACTTATTACAATTGCTGAGGTCCATCAGGATAAGATATATGACTGAGGGACAAATGCCGCTTGCACCTGCAGTCTCAATGCACTGTACATGTTAGGTTTTTATTTTACCACGATACAAAAACAAAACATATGCATTTACCGAAGTATAGAACTCATGTCCTTGTGGTCATTAGACCGACATCCAAACGCTCGGCCAGCTGCCTAACAGTGATGTATTAACTTTCTAAATATATGGTAATCTATTTCCTCCTTCCTATATCAATTAAGTAGGAGCACACGGGCACAACTGCAGTTAGCCACCCCACAGGAAGCCTGCGCCAAAAGTGTTAATATGCTTTTACAGTAGTGGTTTCAATCTCTTGATGATTATCTAAAATAATAGCCCATCTAAAATAGGCAATCTTCATTCTCAAATGGACACACAATCGCATCTGTGCAACAAACTCGCCGCACATACGAGGCTAAGTCAGAAAGTAGATCACACACTAATATGCGATAGAAGAAAAGTGTAATTGGCTTTTTCCAAAGGTGTCATTATGTGGCAGCAATATCTAGCTGTTTGATTAGATAGCATACGTTAGGTGTCGCATGCACGTGTGCAGCTTAGATACCAAATTGCATCAGTCCGCAAAAGTGTACAATCAAAGAACAGCGCGTGCTGTGGGATAATTGTGTGTGTGGGCTGGAGGGGAAATGGGGTGATGTGTGTGAAACATGATAACATTCAAGTGCAATAATAAATGCTTTTCAAGTTTGAAGTTTGTATCTAGCTTTTTGGGGTTTTTAATAGCAATTTGTGACCTATTCACTGACTTGTCCTCGAACACACAGACACATATATATATATACATACATATATGCATATATACAAACATACATACACACATACGCCATTAAAACATATAAAGGACTAGTGTATTACATCAAAGCTGAAATTCTTAATCTGACAATTCTGAACATAAATGAAAACCAGCTTCTGACTACATGCACGCCGATATTTGCTGCTAACTTTAACTTTTAAAATTGTTAACCTATCACGTCTTTTAATGTATTGCCTAATGATGACAGCTTTTAAGCCAGTAACAGAACACGTCATAGTTTATGAATGGTTACCGAACTAATAATATCTAGAGGTTGTGAATTTTCTCAAAATTGTGTGGGACTTTAAAAAACAACTTTAAAAAACTGTTATTATTGGTCACCATATTTCACGTAATCCATAACAGACGTTGGTCAACAATGTACAGACAAACCTTCCTAGGATCTTTTCTGTTATTTTGATTAAATTATATCAGGAAATATTCAATCCCCTAAGACTGAATGCAAAGATATAGGTGGTGCGCGACACTATATGCAAACTCTAGTTTGCGGATGACTGTGCTCTGAACAGTTGCTCAAAACTGAATATGCAGAACGGATTGGACTGGCTCTCTGGTGCGTGTGACAACTTTGGCTTGATAATTATCACAAAGAAAACGGAGGTCTTGGCACAGAGTATTAACGGTTAGTGGTAACAGTGAGAGGACATAAATTATAAGCGGTTGAAAAATTAGTCTACATTGGATGTATGCTTTCTCGAGATCAGTGTCTATTGCTAATGAGCTGGTCAATAGAATATAAAAGACCAGCACATATTTTAGACGAATGCGCTCAACAGTGTGGACACGTCGAGGAATCAGCATAACGATTAAGCTGAAGGTCTACCATGTGACCATTCTCTCTATCCTGCTTTGTAAGTGTATGAGCAGGATTGTCTACATTGGTGACGCCTGGATATTAAATTATTTCCACATGAATTGTCTGAGACACGTACTGCATTTTCGATTGGTAGGACCATATCACAAATAATGAAGTGATATCCAAAGCCAACATGCTAGGTATTCACGCACTTTTGCAACAACAACAAAAAACCCAATTGAAATAGACTGACCATCTTGCTCGAATGTCAAACGAATGGCTTTCAAAGTGGCTCCTGTATAGATAACAGAGTGAAGGAGAACGATCAAATGGGCGTCCAAAAAGAAACAAAAACACGTCTGAAGGAGTCCCTTAAAGGCTATGAAATAAACATCAATATCTGGAAAATCTTGACTTAGAACAATGAAGAGTGCGGTCACAAAGAGCGTTGAAATCTGCGAGGTCCTCCGTGCTCAAGCAACGCAGGATAGACGAGCAGTCAAAAAGTCTAAAGCAGAGGGAATTCCAGAGGCAGTGCTTACCATGCATACCAGTGGTGTCAAAGAATTTTCTGCGCTCGCATTGGCTTGATCAGCCACAAGCTCAGCCACAAGATCAGCCACAAGATCAGCCACAAGCTCAGCCACAAGCTCAGCCACAAGATCAGCCACAAGCTCAGCCACAAGATCAGCCACAAGATCAGCCACAAGCTCAGCCACAAGCTCAGCCACAAGATCAGCCACAAGCTCAGCCACACGATCAGCCACAAGCTCAGCCACAAGCTCACGGATGTAATGGGACATGGGATGAGGCTGGAAGTCCTCATCAACAATACTCATGGACGATTTATTGGTATATATAAGGAGCCACTGGTCTAGAGCCTTTGCGAATTGTCCGTCTAACTCGTCAAGCAATATCTTCATTTGGAAAAACCCCCACCCTACCATTTTTAGCCCTCTGTCACAAAAAACGAGATCCTTCAATGTGACGTCACAAATCTTGTAGATACACACACAAACACCCACAACCACCCACACACACACACACACAACACACATACAACACACAACACACACACAACACACACAACACACACAACACACACACACACACACACAACACACGCACAACACACAATCACACAACACACACACAACACACACACACACAAACACAAAAACACACACACACACAACAAACATCCCTCTTAAAAAGCAAATACCTCCCCCCTCCCATAAATTCCCATGCCCAAAAAACCATGAGCAATTGTTGTCATAATGAAAGTCAGCTCCCACCAAATAATGTAACGGATACAGACTACATCACATAAACAAGAATGGTCAAAAAAATAATATTTCATTACTTAGACTTTTGCTTGGACTGTTTAGCTAGCAAAAAATTAATAATTCAGTTTTAATATTTAGTAATATTAAAGAAAGAATCATAGCACAACAACAATAAATATATCAATCGCTACAGTTCTTGCTCAAATTGAATTGATGTCAAATAATGTTCATCTTGAGGACGAATCAATAGAAATTCAAATAAGAGTATTTCTCAATGTATTTCGTCCAAATTTACTTTATTTTGCATTATTATATTTAAAAGAATGATACACTTTTAAAATTAAAAATAAGAACGATAATTAAGAATTATCTCCAGCTAAAAATATTCCAGCTGAGATAAAACCATTAATATCAGCCTCATTGGGAGTTACATGATGTGGTTAAATACATTCATTGCATGGATGCAGGCAGCAATAATTGTCTTTGTTCTGAAATTGGGGATGAAAGACGCATACTACACTAATAACGTTTATGTGGCGTCATGGTTTTTTAAAAACTCCCTCCCCCCCCAATTCCCCCTCTACCTCAGCACATTTAGCCACACAATTTTGACACCAACTACGTGACGTCATATGTGCGCGACACCTTTGCGTATATTTTAGTCCTCAAACAAAATGTGTCCAGAAAAAGAGGAAAAATGGTTAAGAACAGCAGAGTGTTTGCTGAGTTCAATCCACACGCGATCATCTCGTGTTAGTCTAAGAATGACTGTGTTGCTACCAGTTCCATGCTGAGCGTGGGCGTCTCCACGAAACGCAATTTGGTGGTCGTTGTTAAGCATCAGCCATCCGTAGGCTGTCTGGTTCTCCATGCTGAGCATATGAACTGTGAAGAGATAGGTTCCGTTCACCTGTTGAAAACACATACCAGATTGTTATACAATAATGGTACATTGGAATGGTTGACAATTTGATAAGTTCTAGGTTCCTAAAACACAAATAAACACACATATACACACACACATTTAAGCACACACACAAACACAGGTCTAGGATCTTAAAACACGAATGAACACACATACACATATTATATATATATATATATATATATATATATATATATATATATATATATATATATATATATATATATATATATATAATATTTGTGTGTATGTATAAAACTGCAAGTTTGTTAGTTAGTTTTTTTTACGTAATTCTAAACTGTTTATTGTTTATTAGATCTGAATCAATTGTGCATCGTTACATTTTCCAACCTACATGGCATTATTATCTACATGCTATTGGCACACCCAACTCTATCTCCTAAACTCCTCCCCTTGACACATGATACAGCTGCCTAAGGCTAAATATCAAAGTTGTCATAGAGGGATCGGGCGAGCTGTTCTTCTTTTTCTCCGTTCGTTCTCAATCTCCCTCTACTAGGCCCTGAACGTTCTTAATCTCCCGCTACCAGGCCCTGAACGTTCTCAATCTCCCGCTACTAGGCCCTGAACGTTCTCAATCTCCCGCTACCAAGCCCTGAACATTCTCAATCTCCCGCTACCAGGCCCTGAACAGGGCATTGCAAGTAG